>APFE030794850.1:74631-99784 GCA_000404065.3 Pinus taeda | reverse complement strand
AAATGGTTAAACTGTTGAATGAAGATAGTTGGGATGATGTTGTACGCAACTATCCAGATTCAAGTTCTACATCAACATTAAAAGCTTTTTATCTTGCATTTAAAAAGGTAACTTGATTTATACATTCAGTTTTACTCATCTGTGTACTATTTTTAATTTAAAACTTACACATACATTTGTTTGTTTGGTAAAAGATGAAGAAAGAAGATAATGGAGCACCAGATAGTTTCAAGACTTTTATTGAAAAAATAAAGATTGAAAGACTGAGAAAGCAACGTATTAAGAAATGTTGAACTTGATCCAACCCTTACTCATTTCATTTGGAATGGGCTTGACACTATTTAATATCAAGCAATACAAGGTGATTGTGAAGACATTCCTAAACTCATACCTAAAAGGGATTATGCCCTAGTTATTGCAGATATTCCCCATTGTTTCAGTATCCCAAACATTGACAATGATAGTGACCCTTATACTTATGAAGCTCTTAGTAAAGTGGTTGCGGGATTTGTAGAAGTCACATCATCACCATTATGGAGATTTGTGACATTTCATTCAAACACAGAATTGGAAATGTTATTGTCAAGCTTCAAGGGGAAAACAAACTCAAGGATGCAACTTACATGGTAAGACGTTGAAAATGTATGTTTGATTAAAGCTAAAAAAATCATTTATGTACAAATTAATTGAACTTTTACTATTTCATGTTACAGGAAAAAGTCAAATCTTCTTAACCGTGAAGATCAACCATTTATAAATGATCGTGAGTTCATCGATATTGATAGTTGGGCAAAATATGATAGTTATATGTCTATGCTTTTTAATCAGGTAGATGGAAAGAACCATAGGAAAGTACTAACTTATGATGTTGTTGTGAAAAAGCTAACATATGAAGATAAGAAGCAAAAGGAGAGATAGTTAACATTTATAAAAAACCATGGTTATTGATTAACTATATTATAGACATATGTTTAAATGAAGGAGATTGGGTTCTGGATTTATTTTCTGGCTCAGGTGAGTTTTATTATATAGAATTGAATTTCAATATCTTCTTTCTTAATTTATATGCCATTATACTAATTTACTTTATTATTTATTTTGTGCTTGATAATTAGGCACAACACTAGAATGTTGCCTACAAAAAGGAAGAAATTGCATTGCCATTGAAAAAGATCCAGTACAATGCAATTTTATTCAACAAAGAATTAATGCTCTTCAATTTCTTCCAGATGCAATGCAAGAAATTGGGTTGAAGAAATGGGATTTTAGTGAATCACATGTGTCAAAAAAGGCAAAGGAACCTCAACCACCATTACATGGAATGGTTGGAAAGGCATACATTGGGAGATTCACAGACATCAAAGATCACTAGAAGAGGAAAATGAGCTAGATGAAGCAGAAAATATTGTGGAAGAAGACAGCGATGAAACTCTAGAGGATGAAAGTTTGGATTATGTGATATTGTTGATTAAATTTAAGTTATGCTTGGAAATCAAGCTCATTTTTTGTAAATATTAATTAGTTATACTTGTAATGTTTTGACTTTGACATTTTATGAGAAGAATAAACATTCAATTAATGTTGTTATGTGTTCAATATTTGTATTATGTTATTTTCGCTTCAATTTTTATGTGAATCATTATTTTTTGAAAAAACTGTGATTTTATTATCTTTTGACATGAAATTCATAAAAAAAACTATTATTTTACCATTTTTTGTTAAAACTTTCATATAAAAATTGCGATTTTGACATGTTATTTCTAGCAAAAAATTATCAAAATGTGTAATTTTTTAGTTATATTTATGTTGAAAATGGTTACTTTTATCTCAGTTTTTAAAAATTATTGCTTTTTAGAGACAATTATTTGATGTGCATTGAAAAATTAATTAATGATATATAAATATGTAGAATATCGAAACTTTAAATATTGACCTTCCTATTTAAATATGAAAAAAATAAAAAAACGTCACTACAAAACAAATTAAAATAAAAAACAAGAAAAATAATGAAGAAGAAGACCCACTTTTCAAAAATGTTAAATTTAGAAATAATTATTCACATTTAATACATTAGAAATTTAAAGTAAAAAATAGGTCTTTAAAAAGGGGCTGATGTTAGAATCAAACACTTTTTTAAAATCAAACTGAACACTAACATACTAAAAACTAATGTAAATTGGAACAGACTAAATTGGATTCTCTCATCACCACTTTAGGTATTTTTCCACCTCTACGAAACAAGTAATTATATCAGTTCTCATTTCAAAGTTTACATTGTTTTAAACAAAAAACATAGAGCTACAACAAAAACGTTAATAAAAATACTCAAATTGTTTACATGTAGAATGGAAATAAAATAGCTCAGGCAATGTATCTTATCTCTGAGAAGAGATGTGATGGCTACATGCCTTCTGAACTATGTTACGATTAGGTTTGGAGGATTTTTTATTATTGAGAAACAATGGGAAACCCTAGGAGATGAAGTGCCCAAAATTTGTAGGCCTCGTTGGGATTAGTTGGAATACCAACTGCTTGGGGTCATAATTTGACCATATGATCTTTTTTTTAGCGTGCACGACACCTTGTTAGAAATATCTATCCAAGGAAAAAAAATTCTAGGAAATCCATTTCCCATGGCTTGTAGGATTGACGCATTTTAAAAAAATGTCATTTAGGGCATCAAAATGGCTCCAAAAGTTTATGACTCAAAAAAATGCCAAAAATACTAAATTGTGCTACAATTAAGGAAAATGAAAGAAACAATGTTGGGGGTCCAGGTGGAATAGGTGGGTGGACACCAATATCCACTCGGATCATATAGAGTGTTACATTTGCTTGATTCTTCTTCATATCATCAACAATGTTGTACTTCATTACTCCACCTTCATTCTTGTCCTTATTTGTGTGGGTTGAAGGTGTAGCTTCAAAAGACTTTTTAGAAGCTTTATGAGCTTTTGGATTTTCTCTAGTATTTCTTGAGGCATCTTTAGTTGGTTGAATACTTTTGGGTCAAGAAGTCGAATTATGATTGTTGTTCCTTGGAGGAAGTAATTTTTGTAACAAATATATACCATTTTACTGAGCATTATATTTAGCTACCATCCCTTTACTTTGTAAGTTGTAATATTAATGGCCTTAGCCAATTGTATTTCTTTGATTGAAACTTCTTTGATTGTTTGTGTCTCTCTTTCAACCACCACAGCCCAAAATAATATAGTTGACCTTGCATCAGAGTTATCATCTACTGGGGTGGATTCTTCATCCACCAATTTTTTAGATTGATCTTCTACAAAATAATCATCCAATTGTTTATTTTTTACCAAAGTCATAGAATTAATACATTGTGGATAATTTTTCTCTGAGTGACTTGCTTGATGATACATGCAAAAATGATCCAATCCAAGCTCTTTGAAATTCAAGTTTACATTAAAGCTCTGGGAAGATTTAGTTGGGGGATTTTTGTCGTGTTTAAAAAATGGTTTGAAATATCTACTACTTGAAGAACTTTCCGCAACACTCTTCTTAAAATCTATAACTTCATTGGCTAGCTTCTTCATCATTTTAACAACACTTTCTAGGTCACTAGCCTCTTTTTCAACAACTTTATTCACGATTGTCTGAGGCTTATTTCCATTTCCCTTGGAATATTCTTGGGTGTGGTGTACCCCAATATAGAGAATGTCCTTTCTGGCTACCAATGCTTCAACAAAATTGTCTACTAATGTTGCCTTATTAATCTTTTCAAAAGAATTTCTATGTTATATGGTAGGAATGATGTATAATAATAAATAGTTATTGAATCATGCATGGGTACATTTGCATATAATTTATTCAAGATCGTAGAGAAGCATTAGTTGAAATATTTAACTTTCTCTTTTTTATCCATTTTCAAAACACTTAACTCTCTTAATAGTGTAGTTGGCATTTTCTCTTCCCCAAATTTATCTATAAATGCCTTTTCGTATTACTCCCAATTTGTAATTGAATCGAGTGGAATATTATAATGCCAAGTGGTGTCTTTATTCTCAAAAGTGTAAGGAAATAATATGAACACCACATTCTCATATTGAAAATTCATTATCTTAAGGATAGGTAGAAATTATGAATGTGATCTTCAACATAGGTAGATTTTCCTGGGTCAAATTTTCAAAAAACTTTTCTAGATGTCGAGGAAAACCATGTTAAGCATCTCAAAGGTTAAAATACTCTTGAGCCATCTAGGCCATTTTATTACTAGCCATATTCTTTCCTAAATGCTTGTCTTCACTTTCCAAATTGGTATGTTCTTCTTCACCTTCTAGATTTTTGCCACCTTGTGACCCCTCATCTTCCTTGTCAGAGGAACCAAATAAATGAGGCCTTTCAATTGATTCTACTAGATCAACCAAATATGTGTCAACCAATTCTTCAAAACAATAAACTAAATGACACCATGATTAGTTTTTGGTATCCTTAATACATGGCGTGGGGTAAAAGACTAGAACATGGAGTATACTGAGTTGCTTTGCATAAGCCTGGGTAAAAGGTCTAAGAGATTTTAGATATTCTTATGTGATTTAGTATAATTGCTCAGGAGCTTTGGAGGAGGAAAATATTCAAGATTAGGATCTTAAAATGGCTCAAGGTATGATTGAGGGGAATTAGGTTGATTTCTCTCTTGACCATATGTTTATGTTGGTCAATTTAATTATGCTTTAAATTTTGTTACATTAAATTATCAATCCATGTAAGCTTGTGAAGTAAACAACATAGTATATGTTAGGATTTTATCTTTCAATTCTAATGAAAATAAATTGTAGTGAAATGAATTATTAGTCTACGAAAAGCAATAGAAACTCAATTTAGGAAAGAAATGAAATCTAATCTAGGAAATCTATTGAAATTTAATATAGGAAAGCAATGAAATCTAATTTAGGAAAGAAATTGAAATTTAGCTTGAAAAAAGCACACACATTTAGTCTATGAGAGCATGAAACTTTTACTCTAGAAAGCATATAAATCTATCTTATAAAAATAGGAAATGTTTCTAGGAAAGCATGGAAATTTAAATTATGAAATCAAGAAATTTACTTCTAGGAAAGTGTGGAAATATTATATAATAAAAGTAGTAAAACCTATTCTATGAAAGAAATTACTGTAAACATGAATTTTAATCTAAGAAAGACTGTAAAAATTATCTATGAAAGCATGATAAATTAGTAATCTATGAAAGTATTGAGATCTAAAAGAATTTAAAAACTATTCTAGTCTAAAAAAGCATTGAAATATATGTCAATTTGAAAAGGAAAACTCAATCTAGAAATGTGATGCAAATATTATTTTGGTAAGTATGAATGTGAAGTGAAAATGACACACAAACGATAAATCTATTCTTTAGATGCACAAATGAGAATTCTTGGAATGCAAATATTTTTCTATTTTTTTGTTTATTAAGCGCTTGAATATAATGTAGAAACAATAAAGCCGTAGTTAGAAATCTGAGACAAAGTATCTATAATAGTGTTGTAACAAAACAAGGCATAAACAAAGTAAAAAGAAAAATAATAAAAATAAAGGATTTATACTACAACAACTCGTACATCCATAAGGGGGGCCTCCAAGAGATAACATGAAGCTTGAAGAAACACAAAAAACTCTACTTCAATTGAGATTAATTACTCATAAATGTGCACAAAAGAAGTGAAAGAATTATCTAATATAAAAGCAAAGCAAATAGTGTGTACATAAATTCAAACTTAAGATTTATCTATTGTCCTTCACTCTGCCCAACAAGATCAATTTATATTGTTTTTGAAAAAAAAAAATCTCATAAATAAAATGCCACAGATCAGAATGAGGACGATGACTAAGTATCCATTTCTTAGTTTTTAGACTCTATCCTATGCTTTTCTTGTGACTAATTGAATGCGCATGAAAATGTATCATGGACATATAATCATCCTCGTGTTATTCCTTAGCTTGTTGGATCCATGAAGATATCACGTTCACTTGAAGTCGGTTCCTCTGCCACATAAAAATCATGGTATAATCTATCTTTGATCCTCATGCTAGGTGTTAAATTCACTGAAGGTTTGACTACACCACTATGATCAGATAATGGCTTCTACATCGCATCTAATAGGTAGATCACCATTTTGGAGCCTTTCCTAGTTTTTCATGTGCTTCAATCAGCTTCACCACTTCAAAAACAATGCTAACCTTGGATTTTGCTACAAGTTGAAAAAGAAGCAACATAATTTGTCAATTTATGCAATACTTGCATTTAGTTTGAGTTTACAAATAAAAGCATATAAAACCATAAAACAATGGACTTATTACCTCTATATAACCTTTGCATCTCATATGGCTATGTCCATGTGGAATATGACAAAATGATGCAAAATGGATAAATTATGAAGGTTTCTACAAAGTAAAAGATAAAATAAAGTGGAAAACCTATAAAAAGATACTAAGTCTAGGGCCCATCAATTTCAAAATTATAAAAGCGAGGGAACCTACCAGACATGCAATGGTGACCCTCTTTCTAGCACCAAAACTATTGACATGGTGAAATTCAGCACCAATGGTTATGAAATATCCCCAATATGAAATCTCAATTAGACCTCCCACCATTTGGGATAGGAGTACCATCCAAAATGTTGTTTTGGCTACCATATTGTGCCTGAGTGAGAATTATATTTGGACAAAGTAAGCAAGAAGAATTGAAATCCCAATAAGAATTCCAATGAGATGCAAGTTAGAATAGCTTATGGAAATATATTAAGCAATAAATACAAAGAATGTTACACCAAATTAGAAAATGAACATAAATCTCAAAGAAAGAGTGATAGCTAACTTTAATTAAGACACATGGATAAAGAAGTATACTAGCTACAAATTGTAAAATAGTTCACAATTAATAACTAGCGCAAAAGCATATATAAATCAACAAACAATTCCAAGCAAGATATAAGTTTCCAATTGCTGAAATAGTTCATTAACTTTCAACACATGAACAACAATCACGTACCTTTAAATAACCACAAGTAAAACCTTACAACGTTTAATAACTCATGAAAGAAATGCTTGCTTAAGCCCAAAAGAGCTTATCAATATTGATGTTGAAAGATCTCATGCACAATTACACAAAGTATTCAAGAAACCCAATAGTGGGAATGCAAAATTATAACTTGATCTTCAAAAGAAATGCAAAATGTTTCCCTTTTGAAGCGCTTAAAGAGTCCAAAACTAAAATTCATTTCTAACTAGCCATGAGAATATATGAAAACAAAGTTAGGTGACCTTTCACATTCTATGACTTTTCACCTTCCCTCATGACTTTTCTACTTCATATCTAATTTATATTTTACTTTTAATTATGATTCTAATTTATTTACTTAACTACATGAAAATTCAAAATAATAAAATAAAAACCCTTCATGGAACGGATTCCACAATAGCTTAAGGTAAGGCTTGAACTTGTAATTCTTGAGTTAAGTAAGTATTCCATTCTTTGTAATCAACAACTGTAGATAATACTTTGTTCGATATCAAGTTCTAATAGGTGACCTCACATTCAAAGGAACCAAGCACTATTGTTTTCATGTCTGATTTTACTCACTGTAATAACATGGTGAGCATTGTGTGCAAATTTCTTAGCTCCATCACGTGTTCCACAATAAATTCCCTAATAGGTTTCAGATCTTTCTAAATGATGACCATCTTGCATGCATCTATTATGTCATAAATTTCTCACTGGATGTATTTCTCTAGCCTTACTTTCCCACATGATCCAATGGGGAATATTTTGTGATAATTGATAAAAACTTCTATCACGCTATGAATTTGTCAATGATTTCTTAGTATTCTAACTACATCTTCCCCAGTTTCTCTTAGGCTTGGATGATCAACTTGATTTCTACCTTAGCCCTTTCTTTTCTTTTCGCATCCTTTCATGGTAGATTAGCTATTGCATTAGGATACTATGTGTTCCATTCATAAATTATTTCCATAGTAGTTGAATCTTACTTTAACAACATACATTTTTCCTTGAGTTCATTTTGAATGGCCATGAGAAAGGACATTATATTTTGAAGCATGATCAGTTCTGTATACAATCACTTCATAATATTTTCTAACACTCTATTCTCCTCTAGTGCTACTACTCAAAAATCATCTTCATAGGTACTTGAGGCTGACAAAGTTTGATTCTCTTTATGAATCCTCTTGTTCTCTTATTGTGAATTGGTCAGGTTCTTCTCCAATTATTTGACCTTATTTAATAGATTCTCTATATTTCTTTCCATAGTTGCAAAGAAGGTTGATCCCACCAAAGCAATTTCTACAGGATTGTTCATAGTATCTAATGCTATATCTCATTTAGTAGTATTGAGATTGGATTTGTTGATTGTTGGGCTAAATACCTGCGTCTTTCTTGAAAAAAATTGTTAGAGCCATGATAAAACCTGAAACTTGTAAGATCTAGAATTTGACTTTCCTCACTAGCTAATATTTCCATCTCTCCAAGTGGAAGGTTTCCTCTCATGAGTGGTAAATAAATTGGGGTGGTTGGCTCAATATACATGTTAATCAATATGGCTCAAGCTTCCTTCTTGGTATGCTTCTTTTTTCTAGTCTCTTATTGTGCTCATTCATTGTTTATGTCTTTTACCCATATTGTTAATTTTTTCAACTGTGGTAGAATTCCACCTTGGACAACTCAAATAACCGATATAATTATTTCATTAGATTCCTCTTTTCGAGAGGACTAAAATCAACCTAATGATCATCCAATTTGGTCAAGTGGAAGTTGAGTTATGAATTATTTTATACATACATGTATTATGGAATGGGTCGGCCCTAACCACATGAGTAACTACTTGGGTCAGCCTTAACCCCAAGTGAACCCTCAGGAAACCCTATAAATAGAAGAGACCTCAAGATAATTTGGACACATCTTCTCTTCTCTCTTGTCTTCGTTCACATAGGTTCGATGGAATGAGTTCACTCAAGGGTCCAAAATCACAGGCGAAAGGTTCGCTCTGAGTAATGGTCTTCTAGATCTTAGTCGTTGGCACAGAACAAGGCATTCTGGTCCCTGTTTGTTGGCACAAAAGCCTATAAGAGTGACTATAGACTCTTGTTCACTGACATAGAGGCTTATGGGAATGACTATGGCTTTAGAGGAAGATTAGAAAGTTTTGGTCCCTGGTCGCTTGCACAAAGTAGTAGTGGGAGCAACCCGGAGATCAGGGTAGTTCACACCAAAAAATAAGTGAGTGACTCTAGGTTTTAGAAATATTATGCCATAGTAAAATGCATGAAATCTTCTTGAGAGTGACCATGTAGTCATAGTCGCTCGCATACAATGATCGAGAGAGTGACCAAGGAATTTTGGTCACACATAGACAGTTTGGATGAGAGAAACTTGACTTAATATCTAGGGTTTGATATCTTGGCTTCAGTTGACTTCAGTGATCTAGTAGATTTGGGTTCCTCTCTACTGTTATACAGATTTATAATATGTAGGTATGATTTGTTAGTTTCCGCTACAAACATATGTATTGGGCTCATTGAAAATGAGAACAATGCTCAGTAGTGTTTGACACAATGACAACAATATACAATAGTTGGCATTAGTTTGTGACAACACATTACAACCATCAGTATGAGGGTTTTGATTCCTAGCATGATTAGATCTATTTCATAGATATCATTACTATTTTGCTACATAGATAAAGTTATGGATCATTGTACTCTCTTTTGATGCATCATTTGATGATGATCTAAGAAGAATAATATTTGCAAGGGATTTCCCTATAGTGGGTTTTTCCCTGGTCTTGTACTAATCTTAGCGTCTCTATGTGTGTGAATTCTTTCTTCTACTGTTCATTTTATGTTTTGCGACATTGATGATGTTGGTGACGTTGTTTCTTTCTATGTAATTGCATACGTTGATGCATATTGGTGTAGATCCGAATAATGCAATGGTGGTAATGGGAGAACGTAATGTATTAATGATGAAATTCAACAATCATAGCAAAGAACAATGTTTCCCTAAGAAAATTTAACATGGTATCAGAGTTGGGCTGAAGAAAATCCAGGATATCACCCCAGTGATGACACCATTGATGGAAGCAAGAAGAGGATGGTAGAGACCTAAAAGAATTATCAGGTTTTAAGAAAACCCTAGGTAACTTGATTATTAGGTTTTAATGGATTCTATGAGGTTAGGGTTGAAGAGAAAATCTTGGTTTATGGAAACTATATGAGATATAGTATGGTCAATGAGAATATGCTCAAGCACTTGTGGGAGATGTTAAGAAGCCCTAGATGGGATAATCCCTAGCATATTTGTTTTGATACTTTAAGGTAACATTGGTATATGGACCATGGACATTGATGGCTCTCAAATATTGGTTCAAGAGGGAGAGGATCACCTCTCATTGAAGATAAGTATTTATTTACTTATGATGCTTCTTACTTGTTATACTTATGGATTTGATGATTATGTTTATTTCTTGTACTTCCTACATATGTATTTGAGTATATGAACGTTTCTAACCTCCTTGATGAGATGAGACATTGTTGAATTGAGGCTTCTGTGATCCGTAGCCTTTATTAAGTAGAGTTTCGGCGTAAATCACATGAAGAAAACCTTTGTCGATGCATTTGGAACCAACTAGTGTGGTTGATGAGATGAGACATGTAGATCCTTATTGAGGATCACTTTGAGGTGCAGATTTGGAAAGAGATAAAGGGACACTTGATGAAAAGATGAAAAAGTGCTTCAAGCGGCCTATGACTAATAAGTAGGTGCTCAGGTATTTGAATACCACAAGATATGCATGATGTGTTTTATTTCAGCTATTGGCTCGATAAGCCCTAAGGTATGATGATAATCTCTTTCTTTAATGGCTCATACATGCATATGAAAGTGACTTGGAAATATGTCTCCTATGATGAAATTATGCACTGGGCGTTGAACATTTTGGCCTTCTTCAATTCTATGAGGCTATCTAATGTTGATACATTGATACATTAATACACTTGATGTTTGACTAACATATATAATCTATCTGTTGGATATCTTAATCCTATAAAGAAGGCTAGCACCTTGGCTCTAGAAAATGATACTCTTGATATTTGTCATGATGGATCTCATATAGAAGGATAGTTCATTAACTCCTATACATGAGTCTATTTGTAATGCTTATAATAAGCATGATGAAAGCATATGGAAAGAGGGATTGACACTCTTGTTTTTTTTATAAATCTTTATTGAATGACCTAATTTGATCTCATTGGTAATGCAGAGCCTAGTAACCTTGATGTGAGAAGTATAAGTGTAAGATTTATAAGTAGATATCTTACTAACTATGGTCGTGTTTAAACTAAATATCCTAAATTGATGGAGTGACTTGATAGAAAATGCTATTGTGTTAATAATCCTTGAGAGATGATGTTGCATATATCTACTGCTTTGAGTCTAAGTCTTTGATGAAAGATTGATGTCATGATGTTGATAGCCACATGTTTATGATCTAACAGGTCTTCTGTTGCATGACTTAACTAAAGACAGGTTTCTTACATGAATGAAGAAGAATGACGTAGATCCCCATTCAAAGGGAGAATCTCCTCTCAAAATTCTTACCCTTATTACTATTTTCATTCTATGTTGATGAAGTATGATTTATGTGCATTTGACAATATCTACAACATTGTCTTATATCTGAAGCCCTTATATAAATTAGGTTTTATGATCCAGTCGTAGTCACAAATCTAGGATATTTCATCCCTGGACGCACACATGCTAAGGCCTAGACAACATCCATGAAGCTAAATTTTCTCTAATGCTAACCTGAAGAGAATGACCAATGGTTTGACTATTGTTGACCATCATCTGAAGCTTTCTGAAGCTGTCTAAATTTTGAATCGTGATGTCCCTAACATATTATTCCACTGTTAACTAATTTTTGAAGTTGTTGAGTTAAATTGTTGATCATATAATGAAGTATTATGCATGAAACCAGATGGTCACCTAGAATATATCAATACCACATATGTATTGCAGATAACAGCAAGATCTGCTGACAGAAAAAGGATGAATGTTTGCCATAACATGAACATGAAGAATAAACTTGTGTTTTTAGGTGATTGGGACATACATACATATATGTCACTTTGTTTGTGTTATAAGAGGTTGGCATGATTTTGCATTACTGGTATATATGAAAAGTGCTTTGATAGGATGATTGAAAATAACTTGGAATTGATGATTGAGATGTGCTTTGACTATAGATCTCTCTAAAGTAGTAATTTGGAATAGACCTGATGTCTACCGATCTGATTTGATGATTATTGATATGTTGTGATATCAATGCTATGTGGGCATGATGACTTATGTGGGTATTCAGATATTGGCCTCCTTGTTCTTAGCACAATGGTTGAAAGAATGATAGTTGTGATTTGGCATGAAGAATGTAACCTGCATGACTCATCCTTGATGTACTCATTTTCACCTAGTAACATGAAAACTTGTAATATGATTACAAAAATGACTTAATCACGTTTAGATTAATAATGCATGACTTGTTGGCATGATGAAGTCATGATTTGATATGATCTCTACTTGTCTCCTGGTTGAAAGTATTAATACAATGATAATGATGACTTTGATGATGGTGGTGATCTAGCTTCTAAACTCTGATGAGTTGACTTTTTGATTGATGGTATAACATTGAGTTACATAAGGATGATTATGTTGGCTTAGCAAGGAATTATGCATAGAGAATTGCAATTCAGATATGTCTAGATTTGATAGTTATTTGATGAAGTCAAGATGATGAGTTCCAAGATATGGATTTGATATTGATTATGGTTTTGGTTTTATATCTCGATGATCTACTTGTGATAGGAGATGAGCCTCTGATGATATAAATCAGTGGGTGATAGCTTATGAAGCCTAAAATAATGTATCATGGCATGATGCATCGATTTCTAGAATTTAGGAAAGAAATTCCATATTCCAAAGCTATTGGAAAATGTTTTTAAATAATGAAAATTACAAATCCTTGGATACTTTGATTTGAAGTTCAATATGTTGTTGAAATTGACATGGCATCTGACGATTGATTGAAGCATTGATGTTCAATTTTTTTGAACATATATCTATATATGATTTGCATAGACCTTGACTAAATGACTGAGCTTCTTCATTCACATAGATTTTCCACTGAGCATGCTTTGAAACATCTGCATGAGGTATTCTATTTTGAGAATGAGATGTTTCTCCTATGATATGTATCTACATAGATGTATTGCTGATATTTGAGATTACTGTTGATAAGCACATTTGGAATATGTTTTACTATGCGATCTTCCATGATATCTTGGATGAGAAGTCCATAACATGATCGAGGTTAATCATGATGTTGCTAGTGTGTCTAGCTGCGAGGCAGGATACAAAATCTCCTTAGAGATCTGTTTGATCATGATCTGGATATGACATGGATACATTGTGATGATTCGATTGGTATTAAGTCCCATATTTATAGTTGGGACCGAGATACTCTCATATATTGAGACAATGTAGCTGTTCAAAACAAGCTAAAGCTTGTGGTTGGCACCTCCTTCAGAGGGATGATGATTATAATATCCTTTTGTGATTTATGTGATTATATATGATTTGATGTGATATTTGATTTGATGTTATATATGAATAGGAAAAAATTGTTATTGAGACAAGAAGATTGCATATATTCTCTCAAATGCGTCTTGGTTTTCAGAGAGCATCCCCTCTGGATGAGGGGAAACACTAAATGAGGACACTGAGCCAACTCCTCGTACCTTATTTGAGCTCCCAGGGTGAGGAATTGAGTTGGAGGACTCTTGGGTTTGAGGGAACTCTAGACAATAGGGTGTTACCCTATCTATATAGGGTGTTACCCTATCTATATAGGGTGTTAACCTATCTATATAGGAAGTTACCCCTATATGTTACCCATAAGGTTGAGTTGTAGCCCACCCTATCTTGGTATTAGAAAAGTATACCCTAGTTGGCATCATACCCACAAGTAGAGCTTGTTGGAAGTATTGCTCCTTGTCTGGCCAATGAGTTAAGAGTATACTTGGGGGTGTATAACCCAAGGTGATTATGATGTAGGATTTCTACCACATGATTATTCTAGGTCATCGATGGGAATATCAATAGGAAATAGGATGGGTTGACATGAATCATGGGTTAAGATGACCTGATATGATTTCGGGTTGAGAGTACAGCTCCTCGAAGAAATTCCAGGGTTAAGTGTTACTCCCCTATGTGATGAGGTATCCTATTGATTGGTATGAGTGGAAGCTATTGCTCTCTAATGATATGCTCTTCGATGATGATTGATAATGATTTGAGTAGTAGCTCACTAACAAAGATTCTAGGTAGCAGCCTGATGGATAGAGGGTGGTATCTTAAGCTCCCCTCCAGTAAAATAATCTTCTTCTTGTAGATCCGAGAATGTTCAACATGCGAATAGGAACAATCAAGAGATAAACAAGAATAAGTAAATGATAAATCGGGATGTACAATGATGATTTGTGATGATGAGACACTTGGGATGGACATGGCATAGCAATTACATGATAGAGATTATCCGTGATGGTATGTGATAACATTCAAAGGTTCCAGAATGGCATGGACAGATATTGGTAGGTGGAACTCTCCCTAGTTGAGAGGGAGTGTTAATTCTTAAAACTAGGGAAATTTCCATCTTATATAGATCAAATTAATGTGATAATGATTTCATTAGATTCCTCTTTTTGAGAGGACCAAAATCGACCTAAATATCACCCAATTTGGTCAAGTGGAACTTGAGTTATGAATTATTTTATTCATACATGTATTATGGAATGGGTCAACCCTGGCCACATGAGTATCTGCTTGGGTCCGCCTTAACCCCAAGTGAACCCTCGGAAAACCTATAAATATAAGAGACCTCAAGATCATTTTGACACATATTCTCTTCTCTCTTGTCTTGGTTTGCACAGGTTCGACGGGAGGAGTTCACTCAAGGGTCTGAAATCACAGGCGGAAGGTTCACTTTGGGTCAAGGTCTTCTGGATCTCAGACGCTGGCACATAACAAGGTATTTTGGTCCCTAGTTGTTGGAACACAAGCCTATGAGAGTGAATGTAGACTATTTGTCACTAGAAAAGAGGTTTATGGGAGCGACTATGGCTTTAGAGGTAGACTAGAAAGTTCCGGTCCCTGATTGCTCACACAGACTAGTCCTAGGAACGACCAAGACATCAAGGTCACTCGCAAAACAACATTAAGGGAGTGAATATGGGTTTTAGTAGTATTATGCCACAATCAAATGCATGAAGGCTTCCTAAGAGCGACTCTTCAATCATAGTCACTCGCATATAGGGACCGAGAGAGCGACCAGGGAATTTTAGTCGCACACAGATAGTTTGGATGAGAGCAACCTGACTTCATATCTAGGGTTTGATATCTTGGCTTCAGTTGACTTCAGTGATATAGTATATCTGGGTTCCTCTCTACTGTTATAAAGATCTATAGATATGTAGATATGATTTTTTAGTTTTTGTTGGAAACATATGTATTGGGTTCATTAACAATGAAAGTAGTGCTCAGTAGTGTTCGACATAGTGACAACAATATCCAATAGTTGACATCAGCTTGTGATAGCTCATTACAACCATCAGAATGAGGGTCCTGATTCCTCTCATGATTAGATATGTTTCATAGATAGCATTATTTTTTTGTTGCATATATAAAGTTATGGATCATTGTACTATCTTTTGTTGCATCATTTGATGATGATCTAAGAAGAAGAAGATTTGCAAGGGTTTTCCCCATAGTGGGTTTTGCCCTGGTCTTGGACCAATCCTGGTGTCTCTACGTGTGTGCATGAATTCTTCTACTATTCCTTTTATGTTCAAATGCATTGATGATTTTTGTGATGCTTTTTATTTGTATGTAATTGCATATGCTAATGTATATTGGTGTAGATTTAAATAATGCAATGATGATATGGGGAGAACTTAATGTATTAATGTATTAACACATATCTCCTCTTTTGTTTTCTTGCTTCTTCTTCTTGTTTCCTTCTTTCTTCCTTCTACCTCTTCTTTTATTCTTATTGTTTATTTTTTTCTTCCTCCTCCTTGTTCTTTTCCTTCAATAGTTTTCTTCTTTCCTCTTCCTTTTTTTCTTTCCCTCCTTCCCTTTAGGCCTTTTTCTCTACTTTCAATCTTTTATGCCTTTATATCTTGGTTGCTTCCTTCTATCTTTCCATCTTTTGGAAAAACTTATTTTATTTACGATATTTTGCTTTAGATGACTCTCCTTTAGTAGGCTCAAAACCACTTGTGGGTTGAGAGCCACTATCCTTTTGTGTCTCTACAACTACTATAGTGTTTCAATTTATTTTTGATCTATTCTTCCTCTTCCTCTATACTCGATGTGTATGGAAAATTAAAATTTGGTTGCTTGTAATGAACCATTGCAATGCCTTTGGGGTCATATATGTTGTAACTAAGCTCACCAAATTTTAGGCACTCCAATCTTTTGCTTGTTTATAACTTTTTACACAATGCGTGCCCACATAGATTGGAAAAGTAGGCCATGGTGCTCTCTTTCCCAAACTAACATTGTTATTATGGAAAAAACTTGTACACATAATTGTACAAGTCAAGTTATGCTCAAAATAAAAAATAACATGTACAAGTGTATTATTTCTTACTATAAGTGTCATGGAACCCAAAAATCAAAGGTTCTCTAAAGGTCCATTTAAAAATTCAATCAGTGCAAGCACATAAAGTAGTTTTTGCATGATCTGCATTGTTGTTTCTTCGATAGCCACATGGATACGTCAAAGTGACAACTCTGCAATCCATGGATTACATATCATTAATGGGTTGAAATTATCTGATATGTCAAGATCAATTTCCCATTTTTAAGCCTGTCTAGCCTTAACTAGGAAATAACATGTCTCCTACCAATATCCTATCTCATTAATGAGCCAAGGAGGATCCATTAGCTAATTTTGAATCTAAAATACAACGAAAATGAGAGCCAAAAACAAGAATAAGTGAGATTAAATTTATGCTACCAAAAATTGTTTGAGAAATTAGCATTACCTTGTCAAAGGAATTCACCATTTGAGAGTTTTTTATAGATTCTTTGAGAGATGAGTGCTTTACAAATAGGATTGGAGAAAGGAAACTCATTGTTGAGAGTGAAAGAGCACCATTTATCACCATAGTTTTTTTCAAGTGTCTTAAAACTTATCTATTTTATCTTTACGAACAACTAATAAAGAGGATATTTTTCTATTATCTTGTGTTTAGTTTGTTTCTTATATCCTTCATTGGTCTAGTGTGACACTTATGCTTTTTTTCTCATTGATTGCATTTCATTCTTGTTTTATGTATAACCTCTAACATTTTTGGTTATGGGATTCTTTGTAGGTGATAACTAAATTAAAAATAGAGAAGTAATTTGGGACACCATTTCCCTAAATCCCCTACCACAATAATGGAAACTCCACTATCGTTTTTCTTATCTTGTTAGTTGTTTGCAGGATTTATTTCTCATATTCTATTGGTTTTTATTGTGTGAACATTTTGTTAAGTTTTTAGGAAATCCCCAAGCCTTACCACTCTGTAATTTAACTCTACTATTTTTTTTGTGTCACCCCCATGGTTATAAAAAAATAGGCATAGTCATCCTCACAATTGTGTGGATAGAACCCATGTGGATTATAGATAGACACATTTTTCTTGTAGTTTCCTTTTCTTTCTGAGTTGAAGGAAACCTTTAGTGACCTAGCTTCACTCCTGTAATTTTTCTACAAGTTAGATAGGCTTTATTTGCTCCAATAGCCATTAATTAGAGAAATGTTTCAAGTTATTTATCATTTGGATTTATTTTATTTTAGATTTAAGTTTGTATATTGGGACTAGGAGTAACAAAATCAGGAAATATAGTATGATCTTCCCTCTCGCACTTGGGTGATCTTGCAAGGAATCATAAATGTTTCTAAAATCACTACCTTCCATCTCCCTACAAGTTGGAAATTCACACACAGTTTAATTAGGAGGAGTAAGCATACCCTTAAATGCATATCACTTCCTTTTTTGCAAGGTACAACACCTAGTGTAAGTAGGAGGACATTGTAAAGGATCCAAAAATATCCATCTTCATTGTAATTCAAACAAACTTTGTATGTTCAATTTTATACCTTGCACACACAACACTTCACACACATATTCCACCTAAACGTTTTCCAAAGAGAATGATCTTCCCTCTTGCACCTCGGTGATCTTGAAGGGAATAAAAAATTTGTACTTGGTTTATTTGGAATTCATTACCACACCCTGAGCATATTGAATGAAGGACATCCTCTATTCTCAAGATATCTAAAAAACAACCTTAACTTGAACACACTTTATTTCCACATGAGGGTCACAAAACAATTAGTAGTTTAAGTTAGGACCACAGGAGTAGTTATGCAAACAACCTCCCCTATTTATTTCACACTTGAAAAATAAAAGTTTTATTTTTATGGTACTTGAAATCCTCCACAATCTAGTGGAAAAAAACAAATGGTGACAAGGAACCTATGAAGAGGTTAGACTTAGACTATGCACTATCATGGGCCTCCTTGAATCTCATGATTCTTGGTAGTGGCTCCAAGTCCAATGTTGACAACTAGAAGCTAAGATTCACTCAAACCCACTAGACGAAGGTAGCTTTCCAGCCAAAACCTAAGGAATATTTCATTATAGGTGGTGGGTGCAGGAGAATTTACACCTAGAGTGGATTTCATACATTTTTTGGAAGCATCTCCATTTTCTTCGAGACATGGTCCTAGTACCCCTCATTATAACCCTCCAACCATACCTTCGTTGGCTTTTTAGCTTATGGTTTCATACTCCACTCTCACAAAAAATTTCCAAAGGCCAAGTTATTGATTGAATGAAAAGGCATTAGGTCTCTTAGGATTTTTTGATACCATAAACCTCCACGCCATTGTTTCACACATTAAGCTTTTTAAGGGAAATTAACCTATTTATTTTCACTTTGTCTTATGTGTGGATAATTTGGTTTTCTTGGAAACCCCCTCATAGTACATACACAGATAATAGGGAACCATAGGGGGGTACATGATACCCCATCACTATACCTTCAAAGCTTCTTTCCATTGGCTAGAGGAGTGCCAAGTATAGAACCATATCATGCTTGGCCTTCAACTCTAGGACATTACATTATTTCCACTTTGTTAGGCTCATCCCTTCTTGGTGCTATTTTATTAGGAACATATTGCTGTCAAAGGAATACTACATCTCAACCAGGTAACACCACAATAGACAACACCACACCAACCATTCCATTTGTATCTTTAGCTAACCTGCTAGATCTATTGAAGTTGACAAATGGCCCCATATCCCATGAACCTACATGGTTAGGAATGTCAACCAAATTACAATAAGATATTCCAAAATTCAAAGGTAAATAGGGAGAAGACCCAACCAATTATTTCATGTCTTTTCACCTTTCATATTCATCCAATAGCATCATTTAGGACACATTTACATTGAGGCTTTTTAAGTGCATCCTCATTGGACCTTCAATGAAGTGGTATGTTAGTGAAAGTTTAGGAGCACATGGCACCTTTGAATCATTAGAAAAATATTTTTCTCACGTTTTTCTAGCTCCCAATTCATCATGATACTGGGTTGGAATTATTGACCCAATTTTGACAGAATTTAGCCACCCATATAGTAGACCATATCCACGATTGGTAAAAATGTCATAGTCTATGCAAGATGGACATTACGCCTCCCCTTCTTTTATATTTCTTCCTCAAATCACTTTTTATCATATTGCAAATGATGTAGAAAACACTATGCCAAAAATGGAATAATAAGCCATAACTAAGGCTCAAAATTTTGAGCTTATTTATCCACAATTAGGGTATCTCCACTTAGTCATTCTAAAGTCTCCTCGACCACTCTCTTTTAACCAAGATAAACCTAGGGAATTTAATGCTGCTAATGGGTTGATTGGGAACATTGCCTAATTTCAACCTGTAAACCCCCTCCCATACTAAGGAAATGCATATGGTCAACCACCACCATTCCCCCACTTTATAGGTACATATACAATGCCAGCAATATCTATTGTTGGATATTACCCTAACCTTCCTGTACCTTCTCCTAACCCTCCCATGCAAGGGAATCAATACCAAATGTACACCTTAGATGAAATGTATACATCTCAACCTACCTATGGAAATCCCCCATAAGGAAATCCATACTTTCCTTTTCCTAGCCCTCCACAAGTTAATACTGCACCTCGATAGAATGAAAGTATTAAAATTTTCCAACCTTCTTTCCCTCAGCAGTAAGATTCATTTGAACAACTCAATATTGTGAATCCACCCCTTCAAAATAAGAATAAGAGAAAGAAAAGATAGAAAGGAAACAAAGATCAAAGTGAAAGGCAATAACAACAACCAAATTCTCATCCTATAGGTAACCCACCAACCAAAACTTATTGAGACCTCAACAACTTCCCTTAATTTTTTCAAAATTATGGGGCCCTCCATACAAATTTTTCTATTGTTATTCTTAAATTTCTTTGATTTGCCTTATTTTGAGGGGTTTTGACTTTTCTTTGGTTGTAGCTTTTGATGGCTCCCGTCACTTTTGTTTTCCTACCAATTTTCCAACGACAAAATCTGTTAGACGGTTTGAAAGTTGTGATTGGTCAAAGTTGGGTCATTTTCATCACCTAAGAATAAAACATGTACATATGTAACTTTATAAATTTATTTTATAAAAATTATATTAAATTAATTAATTAAAATGTATAATTTAATTTTAATACTTATAATTTATTAATTTGTACATAAATTTTTATTAATATTTATTAATTAATTTTTATCTTAAACAATATAAAATAAATAAATTAAAATAATAATAATATATATTCCAAGTCTAGATATTGTGGTCAGCCCCTAGTATACCGGATCCCTCCATGAAACTATGAATCGATATATGAGGGGATGGACCCCATGACATAAAGGCAAATGAGGAGACCCTCCAACATATAAACCAACATTCCAACCTCTATTAGGGACCATTGAACCTCATGCACCAAAGCAAAGCAATTGAGCCCTAAGATAAACAGGCCCCGGTATAGCAATTTTTCTAGCAAATGACACCAAATTTTTTCCATCGTGCCCATCGCCCACT
Organism: Pinus taeda; assembly: GCA_000404065.3. Classification (NCBI taxonomy): domain Eukaryota; kingdom Viridiplantae; phylum Streptophyta; class Pinopsida; order Pinales; family Pinaceae; genus Pinus; species Pinus taeda. The sequence continues at coordinate 78,526 of APFE030794850.1, read as the reverse complement.
AGGCCATTTCTTGCTTTTTTGAAGTTCAATTGGGCCAAAATCATTGATCAGGAGTTGGGCATTGAATTATATAAAATAGGGGAGTGATTTTAAGTTTAATTTAAAATAACGAGGTCCCTTCCTCCACCCACCTCCACAGGCCCCACCCTCCACTCTCCACCTTCATGCACATAGGTTTACTCCCCACAAGTGTTCAAATTTGCACCCGTCCCAACCCATCTCAAGGCTTCTAGCCTATCCTAGAAGTGCAAAAAAATTTTGGCCTTAAAAAAATTTCATAATTTTAAAATTACTTGTCAATTAAAAAGGTTAAATTAAATTTTGATTTTTCAAGAGAAGGTTAATTTTTTTTAAACCCGTCAATATTATTTTTTAAACTTAATCTTAATATTCACCTTTTCCAAATAAATTCCTCACAAGTCAGAAAGATTCAGTTTTATTCATTTATGGGCGAGAAGGTACCAATTAATCCTTTCATTATTATTATATGTATTAAATGTTTAATTTAATGGGTTGTTTTTAGTATTATCATGTATTTGATTTTTGGGAAAGGATTTGGTTTAAATGTAAAGAATTTTTTTTAATTTAATATATAAGATAAAAAAATTTCATAAGCATACTCAATACAAAAAACAAAAAATTAAAAAACAACTTGATATTATATTGTTTTTAATGAAAATTATACCATATTTAATATTATGAAAATAATAAGAATAATTTTTATGATTATTTCGTCAATAATAATGTATTTTTTATTTTTTTTAAAGAAACCGGTAGCATTTTCATTAAGATTTCTGGAAATGGGTCAGGTCCCTTACAAAACGAAGATATATTGTCAATCTTCTTTTCATTAGACGGGTATGGACCACTTGTTACATGATTATTTACATATTTCTATAAGAGGACTTACTAAGATCTCCAAAAAAGTTATTTAACTATACAACATAATGCAATATATATAATATATATATTAAATATATATAATAAATATATATATATATATATATATATATAGTGCAATCAACTGCTTTCTGTCTCGGTGTCATCACCCGTACCTGCAAGCTTGCTTGAAGACATGTTCAGGATCTTCGGTTCATTCTCTTCTTCTCCCCAGATCTTCACAGCATCAACACCACCTTTATCATCATCTCTAACCGAGTTCTTCAGAGCAACATCCTCATCACATTCCGCACAAGAGGTTGAGAGATTTCCAACCCCAAACACCTCTTTTAAGACTCCCATCGTAGTCGTCTCCACCTCGATCTATATATTATCGGCCTTTTGTTGAACGCCCAAAACATCCATACACAAACCTGCCAGACTTGTTTGCATGAGCTCCTAGTCTTTACCCAGTCCAAACAATTGCGTGAAAATTACCATCGTGTTCTCATTTATTTCTTTAATGATTTCCCTTGTCACTTGTTTGCAATAGCTGTCCACTATACTCTCCATAATGATGTTCTTGATGCCATTTCCTAAACCCAAGCTCCTAGAGCTTGAACCACCCTAACTAACATTCCCTGCTGAAGACATTTTGGCAATATTTCACTTCTGCATGGCTTGAATTTTATGGTTAACAGACCAGATCTAGCCAGGGTATATGATGTCTAGATCTACCCTAACATTCCCCTCCAACCTGCCAACATTCCTCTCGAACCTGTCGCTCATAAATGCCGAAAAAATTTGGGTCTTAACAAGAAAAATTCCATTCATTCTTCCCCCCTTCCAAGACCAGAGGCTCACAACAATGGAGAAAATGTCCCCTTTAGAAGCCAATATATTATACAAGCCAACAGTGATACAAAACCTTATAACACACTTGTCCTCACACATGAACTGTCGTTCGACGACACCACAACTGTGCAATAAAATACCACTTACCATCCTTGATATCAAAGAGCGAAGGCACCTCGGATAGTCGTCCAACATAACTACCACGACACAAAGGTACCTTGGAAAGTAAGCCTCCTTAACTGCAAACTTGTTGTTCTGACAACCTGTACCACTAGCGTACAATGTTTTCCTGCAGACATCAGCTAAGTGATGGGACATGATGAAATAAGGTTGTTTATTTATACACCACGCCTCCCTAATATAACCCCCACATTTTCCTGATGTCTGCCATATTGTTGTTGGCTTTCAACACGTGGAATAATTCTAATTTCTCAAATCTTTTTAACAAGTGTATTAGTCTTATCATGATTGAGGAGGACGTCATTCCTAAGGAGCCTAATACAATTTTGGGTGATAATCTTGGAATCACCCACTATATTCAAGGAGTTGACACCATTATCCAGACAAATTTTTAATCATTTCCAAAGAGATAGAGCTTCCACTTGGTTGTTAGATGTGACCCCAAGGCCCTAGGCTTAATTTATTTATGTTTTTTCTTCAAGGTTGATTTTTACCCCTCTCGCTCTAGCCTCCATGTACAATAATGCTTAATTATTATTAACATATTAGAAATACATTGCTAGTTTGATTGAATTATATTTTAAATATAAATGTTATAATGTGAAAAACTTAAAAATAAAACATTGTAATATATATATATATATATATATATATATATATAAATATATATATATATCTATATATATATATATATATATATTATTAAATATATATATATATAATATATATATAATATATAATATATAATATATATATTGTTAAACAAGTTTGCGTCAAGAGGCGTTCTTCAACTTAGTGTGGTAGAGATGTTGTAATTTAATGTAAACATTTTGACTCAATCAAAATACACTGAAAACTAAAAATAAATTAAAAAATTTGAAATTGATGTAAAGTGGCCAGTTATGGTCATTACAGTAAACTTGACTTGGTTAAGTCGTTAGTGATTTTTGAGCTGCAAGTTTATGAGAATCCATGGTATTGACACATGATATTAATGTGGAACATAGCCCATTTAAAGGGGAAAATAAACCATTCAGATCCATGATCTCATGTAGATTGTGTCATTTGATTGGGGAGGGGGGGGGGATTCCATAAAAATCTTTCTAGGTAAGATTACAGTGCCTTTTAAATGTAGGTTCCACTAGCCAGTGATAAAATTGTTATGTCTAGTGTGTGAAGAAAAGAGCTTGGAGATTGGAGTAGTGAATCTAGTAATTTCCAGCTGGTATTTTATATTGTGTGTTTATGCTATCGATTGTGTTGTTGTAATTAAATTTATTATGTTTATGCTATATTTCTTCTTTCTATAATTTCAATGATATTGTTTTTTATATATTTCTAAAATTTCATTTATTGTTGTCAATGAAATATGATATTCTTTCTATGTATTTATGTGTTGTTTTTTTATGTTTATAAAACTTGTAGCCTAAAGCAGCTCTTTCACAAATTTGAAGAATAAATTTGGCAAACTAGTTTCCTCAACGGGGAGGTAGATTTGTTGCGTATATTTCCTCGCCTCTAAATATTATAATATGATATTGTTTTATGTCAAATTCAAGAACAATCTAGATTACCACTTCTCATTTCCTAGGTTATGAAACGAAGGGGCTAAATATAGTAGTATGTGGATTCTTCAATAAAATTACTAAAGACTTCTATTTTATATAATATAGACGGCAAAAAATTTGCGAGTTTTCTATCAGATGATGCGGCTAGTTTTTTTTATTTTATTTATGTAGGTGCAAAAGATATATATTATATATATAATATTATATTACTATATCTATATATAATATATATAATATGGGAGATAGTATACTTTGAATTTTTATGTTTATAGATTATGCTCGTATATTTAGGATTTATATTTTATTTAAATAAATGAAGCTTTAAAGGATTTTCTGTCAATTAAGATATTGAAATTGAACATCCAAAATCCAATAACAAAGTTTATAATATCTTGGGAAGGGGGATGCAGAAG
>APFE030794850.1:64031-74611 GCA_000404065.3 Pinus taeda | reverse complement strand
ATCATATGGAATTATATTGGTTTCTTTATTAAATACTTGAAAAAAAAACTCTAGTGAAGTACCAAACTAAGTTATGTATAAATTTAAAAAAATTATTATTTAAAATTTTGACATTTTTGTTTTTATTTTAAAATATAATCAATCAATCAAAATTAATATCCTCTCACTTTGGAATTAATATGAAAAAGCTCATGTACTTCGTTTTTATCTTTTGTCCACTTATTTTGGAAGTAATATGAAAAAGAAAGCTAAATTAAATTTTGATATTTTGTTCTGGTCTCACATATAAATAATATGTTACACCATGTTTCATGTATAATATGTTACAAACTTTATCATGTATAATATGTTACAACCTTTCTCAAAATTCATTGAGCCTATAACATTGTGGAACTTAAGCTAATTTCAATTATAATGTTGAATTCAATGGTGACTTTAATGGCCAAGCATTGAATTTATAAATTTCACTGACACATTTAGAATAAAGAAATGCACATTTATTCATCTATTTTTGAAAAATATGATATTTTAATGCGTTTTCAAGAATTCCCTTTGTCTAATTTGAAAATTAATGTGAATTTGAATAAAAAGGATGGAATCATTTCACAATGATTTAACTTTAAAAAAAAAAGGAGAATGTTATTGTTATATATTTGTATTTATGTAAAGATTCACGAGACTATATATATATATATAATATATTATATATATATATATATATATATATATATATATTATTTTTATTTATGATTAAACATTTTGTTTCCTTTTAATTTATGTATTTTCTTATTTTATTGTTTGTATTAATTGATTTGGTGTAAATCTTGAAAACTGTCTCCCCTTGTTCGCCTTAAGAAAGATAAGAATTAGTTGTCAATCATTGATGTGTTTGGTATCTCAAAAGTTCCAATAAACATTCTAATTATCAAAATAAAGTTGATGCTCATCTACTTTGAAGATGATGAACCAAATAGTGTGGAGCATGTTGAAAGGGAACAACCATCAAAGAAACACAGAATAATGTGCAAATCCAAATGGAAGACAAGGTTTCCATGGGCTTATGTTGTAAAATATTGTAACGACAATGAAAGGATAAAATGTTCTTGGTGTTTTAAATTTAAGAGAGGCACTCCATTTTCTAAAAAAGAAAGTACTACTCTTCAATTTAGTGGTCTGCTTTGCCATGCATAATAAAAAGTTCATATATTTTATTTACAACTTTTGGAGGGATATAGAAAATAGTGATCTTCCAATCACTAAACACATAGAAGTAATGGTAGATGTTGAGAATGAGAGAATTATATTAATGATTGAAAATATGTATTTTGTTGTTACACATGAATTATCTTTAGAAATGTATAAGTCATTATGTGACCTTGAACATGTATAAATGTACTCCAAACATGTCTTTATCAGATTAATATTTTGCATACACAAATACAACATTAGGAAAAGAATTTATTCAAGATGCTAAATAGGTGTATTGGAAAAAAATTAAAAGATGAGATATTACATAAACCATTTTACTTTGCTCTAGTTGATGAATGCACTGATTGAACTATGGAACACCATTTGTTTGTTTATATTACATCTTTTACAAATGGAGGAAGTGCTCGATGTGTAACAAAGTTTATATGTTTTATTCATATAAAGGATGGAACAACTCAAGGCATGCATGATTCTCTAAAAACTATTTTAGTAGAGATGGATCTATCTTTGAAGAAGTTGGTTGGTTTTGGCTTAGATGGTGCATTCGCCATGAGGGGTATTCATGAAGGTTTATCTTCTAAGATTTGTCTAGATGATCCACATTTAGTAGATATCCATTGCACAACTCAAGGGAAGCATTAGCTGCTAATGATGCTTCATCTCATTATCCAAAGTTGTAATATATTGACAAATTTGCAAACAAAGTTTATTCATGGCTTGGGAAATAGATAAAAAGACATGGAGAATCGAAAGAGCTAATGGAATCATTTCAAATCACTAAGATATAGGTCTTACAAATTCATCAAATTACATGGATTTCTAGAGGAAATGTCATGGAAATACTTGTTAAACTCATGCCTACTTTGTTAAAATATTGGGAGTTCGAGGAGAAAAAATGTACGAGTTCACAATAATATTTCAAGTGAAAATTTTCATACATCTACTTGCAGATGTGCTCATTGAATTAAATAAGTTGAATCAAAAGTTTCAAAATGATCATGTTGATATTACATCTATTGGTGTTGCTTTATATGTTTCTATCAACATGCTTCACAAATGATTTTTACGAAGCAATTTTAGGGCAAGGTGCAATCCACATATCATATTTTCTAATTAATGCACACGGGGGTACCCTTGAATTTGTGGATAACATAGGTGTGGTACATTTACATCCATTGAGGTTTGAAATTTTACCAAATATGTAGACATCAAGGACAATAGATGATTGTATTTTCTTTTGAAAATGTTTTGTTATGAAGGAAATTGAATCTCTAAATAGGAGGTTCACAAATTTATCTATATTTAGTGTTACTAAGTTTTTTAGTCCTTGACATTATTATAAAGACTTGAATGATAGATACTTTCAAACTAAATAATGGTTGAAGTGTTTATGTGAAATATTTAGTGTTGGGGAATTGCCTATTGTGGATACTGCTAGATGTTTGGGTGAGATGGAGAAATTTATTTGTACTATTTCTAAATCATACCCCAAAAAAAATATGTTTGAAGCATAGGATCTATGGGGAAATGAACCTAAATAGTATGAAGGATTTCTATATTTGATGCAATTATGGCAACCAATTCTTGTTATTCCAATAAGCACAAAAATGTGTGAAAGAGGCTTCTCAAAATTAAAGAGTAATAAAAGCAATGATAGATCAAGACTTTCATTGGAGATGCTAGATATGCTAATGTTCCTCTCTCTTAGTGCACCTCATGCTCTAAATGAGGTAGATTGGAATGTTATTTATGATGTATGGAAACAAATGAAAAGTAAAAAGTCTTTGCCATTGGGAAAATATATTGAAATTTTCAATGATGTAAGTCCAAATATTTTCTATGAAAGAAACATTTGTTTAGTTTTTAAAAATAAAATTTGAGGAAAAACTTTACTTATTTACTAGTTTTATTGAAATTTTAGAGTATTTTGATGTAACGACAGTCTATTTTTCTCAAAATTATAGGTTTAGAAGGTCACTACTTTATTTACGCATTTTTTTAGTGAAGGGTTTATTTACGTTACTCTTGTCAATTGAAGTACAATTATTTTTAACCTTTCATTCTTGAAGGGTTAGATGAATATATACCCTTCTAAATGAAATCAAATCCCTTCAAATTTAATAAGTGCTTCCCACCCATTAACACAATGAAACCATACGTTGACCCCCCTTCTTATAAAATTAATTTTTTTATTTTATTTAATTTAAAATCATTTTTTTTTTTTTTCAATATTGTTTATTTATTAAAACTAAAAGAGATGAAAAATTTAATAAAACATACCCAGAAATGTTTGTAAAAACAAATTAATCAATTTATGATCCAAGTGGATATTGGTGGCAATCCACCTATTCCACTTGGACCCCCAACACTTTTTCTTTCAGTTTCCTTAATTGTAGCATAATTTACTATTTTTGGCATTTTTCGAGTCTTGAACTTCTAGAGCTGTTTTGAGGCCCTAAACGTCGTTTTTTTAGAAAATGGGCAAAATTAAAACTCATAGTAGGGGTTTACAATTGAAAGTTGTAGTCCTTGGATAAATCTTTCTAACGAGGTGTTGTATGCATCAAACAGAGATTGTATGCCAAAGTTATGAACACGGGAAGTTGGTATACCAACTAACCCCATCGAGGCCAACAAACTTTTGGCACTTCATCTCCTAGGGTCAGGTTTTTGGATGTTTGGGGGTCTTCCCTTATTTCTAAATAATAAAAAGGCCTGCAAGCCTCATTGTAACAGATTTCAAAGGCATGTAGTTGTCACATCACTTCTCATAGATAAGCTACTATCACTTAAGCTAGTTTATTTTCATTTTGTATGTAAACAATTTCAGTATTTTGTTATCAATGAATGGAAGTTCAGTTTTTGTTGTAGTTATGTGTTTCTATTTAAATATATATTTCATTTTGTTCCTACATAAATTTGGATCAGTGGTATTAGATTTGTATGCTCTTTCGTCCCCAACAAGGTCGAGGTATAAGGAATTACGGCTTGAACTAGTTGAACCTTTGCAAGACTGACCTTCTTGACCCCAACAAGCTCCTATGTCAGAAGAAAATAAAAACAAGGGAGTAGGATATCCTTTCAAAATATTGCTCAAATAATTCCTTGAGCAACAAAGGAACATAATGATGGATAACTTTGCCCAGATCCTTGAGCGAATACCCACAGGAAATACATCTACATCCAGCAACCACCCTAGAGGCGCCACTCCCTTTAAGGTACATGTCAACTTTGATATTCCCATATTTGAAGCTCAGATAGATGTAGATGTTGTAGATAAATGGTTAAATCTGTTGGAAGGATATTTTTCAGTTCATGATTTTTCCAATAGGGAAAAGATTACTTTTGCACTCCTCAAATTCGTCCCCTGCGTCAAGGACTAGTGGGAAACCTATTGTGAGAAGAGGGTCAAGAGGGAACCCTAAGAGTTTTTAGCCACACCCACTAGGAATTTTTTCTGAGATGCCATATAGGAATAGTATTACCCTTTTGGGAGCTACAAATATAAGTACATAAAGTGGACCATACTGCGACAGGGAAGTGACCGATACATGTTGAAGTTCACACATAATTTTCATACCCTTCGTACAAAATTGGGTATTAAGGATTCTGAGCGGCATCTGATACTCAAGTACCACGACTTATCCAAGTGGCTCTGGAGGGGCTCAAAAATCAAAATATTCAAAATGTAGAGAAACTAAAACCAAGTTGTAGTGCTCGCCGATACAATTCCAATGGCATAGACAACACTCAAATATGAGTTTGTATGATTAACTTATTGCAGTTTAACGTTTGACAAGATAGGGAAAAAGGGGGGCCCACAATGTGCCACATGGCATCCTAGTTAGCAGGTGGGACCCATAGCATACATGGCAGCCCATCAAGAGTTGACACTTAACACTTCATCATTGGCTCCTTGCCCTGCAGAAGAAAAAAAAAAAGAAGAAGAAGAAGAAGAAGAAGATAATATTAAATCTTAAAAATATATATACAATTTTTTAAAAAATGGAGTAGAAATATTAAAACATGGTTATAGTAACTATGTAAGATCCAAAAGGCCACAATTGTATTTAAATGCCATCTAAATGGCATATGCGTTATATATTAAAATTCCAAACAAACAAAAACCCAACAAATATTAAATGATTATAACCATACACGATTATGGTTATTATTTAACGAATTCATTTGTTATATATGTAACAAACCACATACAAGTTTGAAGATATTATCGAGAAAAACATAAATGTTGGGGACGATGTAATATATCAAATGGTATATGGTTATTGAATCATATGGGGTGGTCCAAGTTTTAACACTAAATGGGCTCGACTATTTATATTAAAATGCAAACGGTTAGACATTGTTTAAATTATCATTTTGTTATTACAGTATAACACTCTCCCAATGGTAAATCAAAGAAAAATCATGCCATTTTAAATAGATAGGCGGGCTATGGGTTGAAAACTAGGCCACTCCCAGCCGATTATCTTATTAGTCCCTGCCCTCCGGGCCTAGCAGGGACTATAGCAACCGGTTTTGGTCAGTGGGCAATAGTTTGGCACGGTAACCCAGGTTCATATGTAAACACATTTTAACTTAAGCCAAAGTTTGGTGCCAAAAATATGTTTCCCGATGCTTCCCGATGCTGTTAACCAATGAAATCAACGCTCATCTTATTTGGCCTTAGTACGAGGTATGCGGCCTGAAAAGTTAGGAAACTGTTAAGGAAGGAGCTAGGTTAATTAAAACAGTGTCGCGTGTCTGAAGTAATGCTATCGCAAAGATAGCATTAATTCCTTAACATTTAATGTTAGAACTAACATTACGGGGAAAATGGCGTAGGTTAGGTCTATTAACCATGAGACAGGTCTATTAACCAGGAGACACATGCCCTATATGGTGGAATTTGCATGGAAGCAGTGCGTGTCAATTTGCATGGAAGCGAGACTTTACTTAGCCTCCCTTAAAATGCCTTCACCCTCAGCTGCTGCTTCATCTGCAACGCATTATGCTAATTCATATCCTCCTTGCGCTCCATCCTGCACCATAGCTCTCAGCTCTCGGCGGTGGCTTCCTGCCCACTCCACCCTGCAAGAAGTAATCGACGACATTGGATGCCAAGGATGTTGCATACCAGGTATATTGCTGCAACGACATATTTTATAAAATAGAAAATAACCAGGCTTTTTACCAAAAGATGCAATTTAGTAAAAGTTAGTCCAGCTTTACTCCTAACAGAAAGTCTAGCATAAATCAATGCAAAGCATAATTAAATTCATTTTCTTGACAATAAAATTAATGTTCTTGTTCTTGTTATCGCTCAGAGCAGACAACAAGCAGGCCTATCAATTACTTTTCTATCCCTATTTCACACTTTGCTTTCTTTTAATTTCCCGAACTTTACTATTTCCATGTCAAATTTCAATATTTGGCATCAAAGAGTCATTCTAACATATATCCCTGGTTATTCGCTACAGTCTAATGTCATTATAAGTTTCACTGAGTAATGAGTTCTAAATATATAACCCTGTAGTATAGTAAAGTATACCTGGGTACTTGCTATAGTCTAATATATGAGGCGTGTCAGTGTGGTAATTTGCAGCCGTCTCACAGAAGTGGTTGGCTATGTCATATCTCTGATTTCAATAGCAATAAACATACAATTAAGTATTCTTTACAGCAGAAGACAGGTTCCCTAAGCAAATAATTTGATAAATATATGGGAGAAAACCTGAGGCGGCTCCAAAGCTTTGGCTGTCGAACACCTGGTATGTCAAGCTGATGAAACTTCCTCAACTTTGCTACTATTTGGGCAGATATTTCAGGACACTTTAAATCAGGCGCTGACAATGTCTACAACAATTCATAAAAAATAAAAAAGAAGTCAGAACAAAGTAATTTTGATCAGAAGATTTCCAATCAACATAGAAAAGAAACAATAGTGCGAGAAGTCCAACACAAGATGGTTTATAAAAGAAACTTATGGCTTCTTTCTCAAAAAGGCACAATCACGCAGGAACAATGTAGCTGAATACATTTGCATTATCCAATAGAATTTAAACACTTCTGTGCTTAAATTAAAAAACAAAAAACCAGATTCAAGTGATTTTTATCCGTCCTGGCGAAATCGTCGCCTCTATAGACAGCGCCATTAAAACATCTGCAATTCTAGACAAAGAACCGAATAAATAAAATTGCCCTTGCGTTGAGGAACTCCTCGATACGGCCCTCGGGGAACTGACCCAGCAGACATGGTCCTTGCCTGAGCCTCGACATGCACTCGAATGTCTTGATCTCATCTTCTCTGTTGAAGAAAAAATCCACGCCCTCTCCATAGATTTGAACCAGGGCCTTCCTGGGCTTGTTCCCCTTCCTCGTCTTCCAATTACACTGAAAAACCTCATTCTTCATGGCGCCCTTGAGAGGCGTGATTTCCAGGCCCTTTGCATCCACAACATTCGCCCAATTCAGTGCCAGGGAGTGCAGAACGATCTCGGCTTCTTTAGGCAGGCTGCCTTCTGTGTACGCGGGCTCATCCATTGGATGTACAACATTCATGCATTCCACAGAGGCCATGGAATTCAGAGAAAAAACACTGGTCCAATATAAAATTAAAGAAGGGATTGCACAAGAATGAAATAGCATACAAAGATTATAAGCACAGAACAAATGTTCTTCCGGTTTCAAAACTGAGAACAGAAGCCTTTGACTACATCATAACCTCGCTCGCAGATATACCAGAGCATGTTGGTAATACAAAAATTGCGATCTGGTCTGCATGCAATGTTGATAAACAAGCACGTGGCTTGCATGACCGCACCTTGAAGCAATTACAACTGGCTATGCCCGGTAGCTATTACTGGCTATGTCGGGTGGTCTACTGCTGCAATGTGGGCTGTGAGGCTGGTGCTACGTGGTGGGAGATCTTCTATGTCTGGCTAGTAGGGGAGCTATGTATCTCTGCTATGTGGGGCTATTTCTGAATGTAATATGAACTTAAAGCATTACGCTGCGGGCTGGGGTAGGGACTAGTTGCCCCACAGCCCCTCTTGTTTTAACCAACGTGCTAATCACATACGTTTGAAATATCTGCCCACTAAAGTATTAAAGCCCAATTTCGTTTCATTCGTTCTACAAAATGAAATCAAGAGAATGAGGAGCGAAACTATGCAAAAGGGGAACCAAGAACTGTGGAACCTTTATGCAGGGTATCTAGGAGGAATCTTGGAAATTTCCTTGGAGCCAATTTTTGCAGGGGTTAAATTCATGTCAAGTTTATATTTAGATTGATTAAAATTTCGCTAGGAGTCTGATGGTGCAGACCATTTTATGATTTGAGCAACATATTTTCTTGAGATAGAATGATGAGGGGGAACCATGCAAGTGGAACCATGATGCAATAATTTGCATGGAATCTAAAAGATTCTCTAAAGGCCAATTTTTTAAGGTGACAGAAGTGTGCGACTTTATACTCATTTTTGTCATTTTTTCACAAGGATTTTGATGGTTTAATTAGTTTCTTCATACAAGCAATAGAATTTCAGTCGATCCGTAGAAATAATCTTTATGGAATCTTGAAGAATCTTTGAGATTCCCTAGAGGCCCGAAAATGACAATTTTAAAACCAAGTCCACTTTATACTCATTTTTCTTAGTTTTTTTGCAAGGAACGTGCTCGTGAGATTAGTTTCTTCATTTGGGCAACCAAATCTCAGTGAGCCCACATAAGAGAATCTTTGAGATTCCTAGGGAGACCACATTTGACTGAGCAGAAAGGGGTCAAGTTTACAGTAAGATTTCATGATTTTTCGCCAGGAATTCAATTGTGTAGTTTTTTTCTTCAACATAGGTGTGCATTTTTATGCCATCCCTAGATGTGGAGGTATAAGATGCACTGATACCATGTCTTCTTTTGATTTTTGTTGAGATGATGTTTTGATGTTGATATCCTTGTTTACCACTTTTTTGGAGGATCCTTTTATGCCACTTCAAGTGAGAGTTTGATATTTTGTCATGCCAAAGGAGAGATTTTATGAGTGAGAGTTCTTATATAAGAGAGTCTCATGGAGAGACATGATACTCTAGTTAAGGAATTTCATTCTTGTATTTGGAAAAGAATGCATCATGTACTCATTTCCATCTTCCAACAATTAATGAAGCGACATCCCCACTCTTGACACTGGGCTTGGAGACGTAACCGACACTGGGTGAACTTCGTTATCAAATTGTGTGTGTCTTTGCTTCTCATGATTTTCATTTATTTCTTCCCCCTTTATGTGTATGCATGTTATGGTTACACGCCCTTTTAAATGCAATTTTGTATGCATTTTTGAAGTGAAAAGATCTGGATCAATGACTATCTACACACAAAAAATCCAAGAGAAGATAGAGTTCTTGGAAATCTCCTTGCTTAGTGAAGCCTACTGATATGTTGTCAAGATCAAGCTATTGAATAGAAGAAGAAAGACTTTAGATCTGTGAATCTGAAGCAAAGGAAAGGAACCGCTAAACCGCTGAACAAGCACAGAGAAAAGGTAGAGTGACCTAGGAAAACCCTCCAAAGCTGCAAGCAAAGAACAACACCATGAAGACAAATAAGGATACAAGAAAGTGGTGTGAGTTCCATAAGAGCCCCACTCACAACACAAGCGAGAGTTGATCCAAGCAGTGATTGGTGGTTGAGTTGAAGGCTTCATAGTCAGATGCATGTTCTGACTTTCAATCATAACCTGACAAGGGGAATGACAAAGGTAAACATATTATTGATGCATAGCCCAGTGCTATCATTTCCACCACCAAAATAGAAAATATTGAGTCTAAATATTCAGAGGAAGGGGAGCGTCTCTTCCACTTGCAGATGTGGGTGAAGGGGTCTCCGCTATAGCTCATTCTCAATAGTGAGAGCCAAAAGAAACTCATCTCAATAGAGGTTGTTAAGTTGTTGGGTCTACCAACCACACCACACCCATAACCATACACCATCGAGTGGATCTAGCAAGGATGAGTGTTAGGTCCCTATAATACTAGTGATTACCCCATTACTATTGTAGTTGTATCCCTTATTAATATTGTTGAGCCCCTATTGTCCCCACATTTTTATTACTGTGCCCCATAGAATCCCTCTATTGTTATTTTTGTGGCTTTATATTATTATTGTTTGGTCGGCTAGGTTATATTGTGACTCCATAGACTCCTATATATAGAAAGGAGGTTTTGTCATTTGAATCATCCAAGAATTGTTCATTTGTGTAATGTAAAGGAGGTTGCCCCCGCGAAGAGGTTGAATTCTAAGGCGTTCAACTATCTTTTCTATCTTTTTGTGAGTTGGTTTCATAACATTTGGCATCAGAGCTTTGGATTCTAGGGTTT
>APFE030794850.1:15519-60344 GCA_000404065.3 Pinus taeda | reverse complement strand
CCCATTTTCACTGGAAATTTTTGGACAGAATTATTTTCTTGTCTCGGTACTCAGTTAGCTCATAGCTCATCTTATCATCCTCAATCTGATGGGAAAATTGAGATAGCAAACAAATGTTTGGAATGATATCTTCGTTGCTTTGTATCTAATAAACAAACACAATGGGTGAAATGGTTGCCTCTGGCTGAATGGTGGTATAACACTTCCTTCCATACAACCAAAAAAATGATGCCATTTATGGCACTTTATGGATATCAGCCCATCCATCACATCATATTTAAGAGAAAATTCTAAGGTTCAAGCAGTGGAACATCACATTGAGCATCAACAACAAGTCCTCCAACTCTTAAAGGATAACCTCGTGTTGGTGCAGAATAGAATGAAACAACAGGCAAATCAACATCACAGTGAAAGAAGTTTTGATGTAGGTGATTGGGTATTCCTACGGCTACAACCATACAAACAAATATCCCTCAAGAAAGCTAAGAAGGATAATAAATTATCACCAAAGTATTATGGTCCGTACAAGGTGTTGCAAAAGATTGGTACTATGGAATACAAATTGGAGCTTCCTGTAGCTTATCGAGTGCACCCAGTTTTCCATGTTTCATTTTTAAAGAAGGTTATAGGAGACAAGCTCCCAATTCAAACAATATTGCCAGAACTTGACGAGGAAGGAAAAATTATATTGGAACTGGAAGCAGTCACAGAAACAAGAACTCGATAGCTACGAAATTGATCAATTTCAGATTATCTCATCAAGTGGAAGAACTTATCCACTAAAGATTCCACATAGGAGGATGAGAATTTTATACAGAAGCATCCAAAACTACTCAAGCATTGAGGACAACACTTTTTTGAAGGAGAGGGGCATGTTAGGTCCCTATAATACTAGTGATTACCCCATTACTATTGTAGTTGAATCCCTTATTAATATTGTTGAGCCCCTATTGTCCCCATATTTTTATTACTGTGCCCCATATAATCCCTCTATTGTTATTTTTGTGGCTTTATATTATTATGGTTAGGTCGGCTGGGATATATTATGTTTCCATAGAATCCTATATATAAAAAGGAGGTTTTGTCATTTGAATCATCCAAGAATTGTTCATTTGTGTAATGTAAAGGAGGTTGCCCCCTCGAAGAGGCTAAATTCCAAGGCATTAATCTCTCTTTTCTATCTCTTTGTGAGTTGGTTTCATAACAATGAGATCTTCACGTTAGACAATAGTGTCGTCCTCCCTACAACATCAAAATCTTCATGGATGAGGTATTATGTGACATTGCTCTTGTTAAAGTTTGTGATGCATTATTAATCCAACCATACTTGTGGAAGTGCTATGTTGTGTATGAGTCGAGGCCTTGCAATGTTATTATTACTTTGGGAAGTAAGTTATATAGAATACTGGATGTAGCCTCACGTACTACTATCTCTTTGATCTCTGCTAAGAAATGCAATAAGATCATCTCCTAGACTAGGAAATTTGTTTGATTTTTTCTTCCTCTCAAAGTAAGGGGAATATTATGGCCACATCCATGGCCCTTGCAAAGGGTTCCACCATACAATAGAAGTAGGTGGATAAGGTCATGGAAGAATACATAGACATCTTCTCCTCGCCCATAGGAGTACCTTCGCACTATCAAGTCAAGAATTCGATCAATGTAACTCCTTAAGAACCTCCACCCAATGGGATGATATACTGCTACTCTATATATGGAAAATGAAGAAATAAAGTGGAAGATCCAAGAGTTTCTACAAAAAGGGCACATCTAACCAAGTTCCTCATCTTATGGAAGCCTGATTGTACTTGTACTAAAGAATGATTAGTCTTGGAGACTCTGCATTGATTATCGAGCACTAAGTAAAATCACTATTAGGAATATGTATATAATCCCATGGATTGATGACCTTCTTGACCAACTCAAAGGGGCTAATTATTTTAGTGAAATCGATTTAACGTTTGGTTATCACCAGGTTTTAATAGAACCCATGGATGTATGGAAGATCACCTTTACATCTAAGGAGGTACTTTTTGAGTGGTTGGTCATGCCTTTCGGATTGACAAATTCCCTTCCCACTTTTATGAGGTTGATAGATGACATATTGTGGCCCTTTACCAACTAGTTTGTGGTTGTGTATATGGAATACATCCTCATCTTCAACAATATTTAAGAAGAGCACTTGCAACACATTCGACATGAACTTCAAACCCTGTAGCAACAAAAATTGTGTTCCAAATTGGAGAAATTCACCTTTGGCATGAGACAGGTCCAATATCTAGGTTACATCATTGATGAGCAAGGCATGCATGTAGATACAACTAAGGTCCAATTCATTAGGGATTGGCTAGCTCTAACCACTCTAACAAAGGTTTGTAGTTTTTTGGGCCTTGCCAATTTTTATCAAAGGTTCATGTTGGGATTCCCTCATATCACTTGGCCTTTGAGTTAAGTTACCAAGGGTAGAGCAAAAGCAATTTTTTTCTAGTTTGAGTCCCAACATAAGGAGTTTGTTGAGTTGAAGAATTGCATCTGCTCTTCATGAGTACTCACATTGCCATACCTGCAACAACCATTTGAAATGGAGAAAAATGCCTCTGACTATGCTAATAGTGCATTTCTCACCCAGTAAGGGCATCTGGTGGCCTATCACAATGAGACACTTTTTGACACAATTCGAAAATACCCCACCTACTATAAGGAGATTCCATCATGCATGCTTTCCAACAATGGAAAAATTGCATTCTAAGGATGGAGGCGGTCATCCATATAGATTATCGACCACTGCAATTTATACAAACCTAAGGGAAGTTGTAGAACAATCACCATTAGAAGTGGTCCACATATTTGCAAAAAATCCATTTGAATATCAAATACAAGAAGGGAAACATCAATCATGTTGCAAATTGCCTCAGTCGGCCATTGGTTTCAGAATTGACCACTACTCTCAACTCTTATGGCCATGAGACCTCTGGATGGTCGCATCTATACAAAAATGATCCAAAATTCGCCACCACATACCAGATGGTAGTGGATGTCAAGAAAGTTGTTGAAATTGTAGTAAGAAAAAGGCTCAATTTTGAATTGTGCCTTAGTCAAATTGAGTAAATCAAATTTCCACATCAGCAGGACAAATTGGAGGTAGTTAACTTATGTGACATGTTCTTGTCTATGAGTTTACTTAGTAAAATTGAGTTATAGACTAGAAGTATATATGTGTTGTAGTGATTGCTAAGATTTAGCAATCTAGTTGAGTTATTGTTAGTTGAACTTAGTTAGCTGAGATCTAATCACTAGTTGAGTCAGCTGGAGGTTAGTTGAGTAGTCAAGACTGTTGTTAACTCATTGATCTCTTAGTTAACTAGTTAATCAACTAAAACTAGACCTAGTCATGCATGGAATTTGATTTTCCTAGTTGAGTGGAGGGAAAAGGCATATGTGTATTTATAATTATATATTGTTGAGTGTACAGTTCTTTTTCAATGAGCAAGTGATGAATTCCTCAAGCTATTATGCAAGGAAATAGGGAATTCCCCTATTTTTAAGGGATAATTCCTCAAGGATTGTGCAAGGAAATAGGAGGTTGGTTAAGGCTTGAATTGGTTAAGTGTTGGCCAGAGCAAGTCAAGAAGCAGGAATGCAGGGTTTGCTTCAAAGTTGAAGCAAGAAATTATAGTTGGTTCTCTTTCCATTTGAATCAATTCAAAGCATAGGAGGGGTTTTTCCCAGTTGGGTTCCCCTAGAAATCATTGTGTACTTGTGGTTTTCCATGTTGCATTTTTATGCATGTTGTTATAAATTTTGTTTTCCATTTTGTATACTAGTAGAGTAGAATTTGTGTCTCCTAATTTCAGTTCGATTTCTTGAGTAGTTGCAATTTCTATCAAATTTCTACATGGTATAAGAGCCCTGAAATCACATTAGAACTAATATTTCGAATTTGTCCCTTAGGAATTTTGAATTTGCAGATTTTGTGTAGCAAAATTTCTTTAAATTTGTGAGAATGTGTTTCAATAGACTGAGATTGGAGTATTCCCTAGAGTGTGTCTCGAATTTGATAGCCTGGAAGGACCAAATGGAAGCAATGCTTGATAATAATGGTGTGTTAGAATATGTTAAAACTGACATTGTGAAACCACAATAGTCATAAGCACAATAATTAACCTAGTGGAAAAAGGATGTTGTTATAGCTAGGAGGATCATCTTGGAGGGTGTGAGAGACCATATAGCCTCAAAATTACATGGTAAGGAGACTCAATTTTCTATGTGGAAGACCCTCACTAAGCTATTCGAAAATAGTAGTGAAGCCATAAAACTTGGTTTGATGAACAAATTAAGGATTGAAGACGAAGGGTTTGATGTAGTATCCTACAATGGGAAGGCCTACCTTGAGAATTTTTGTTTAGGTTAGATAAAGAAGATTGGTGTCAGGATCGAGAGCCTCTGCAAATTGGAGGAAGATGCATGTGCAACATTGAGGAGCAAGGTATAGATTCCTCAGAGTAGAGATGTGATGGTTGACCAAGAGCATGATAGAGATCTCAAGATGGAACCTTCTAGTTCAAATGGAGCAATTGCATCCATACCTCTAGGAGTGAGGTGGGGCGATGTAGAGACCTAGTCCCAGAGTTGCAAAGATTTGGGCAGGGTACATAGGAAAGCAGTAGAAGATGTAGTATACTCTTCTCATGGTTCATTAACCTTGCTACAAGGGCCCATAGTATCTAGTAGTAGAAAGATAAGTGTTAGTTGATGCAGTTAGATCTTGAGCAACAATTGTAAACTAGTTGCAATCAGATGCTAAGCAGTATAGAGCAGTATTGATAGCAGTGCAGGAGGCATAGTGTAGAATCAACAACAATGCAATTTTCCCAGTATATAATGTAGAGACTAGTAATAATTAGATGCTCAGGAGATAGTTGTAGCTCAGAGACATAGTCGATTCAATATTTTGTATGCTTCTCATTTGCAGTTATTGTAGTAGCAACGAAAATAGTGAGAGGGAGTCTTGTTACAGTACATTCCTACAGGAGCTAGATTAGGGTTGTGTAAAGCTCTTTTCTTGCTAAGAGGAAGTGTTGAAATTGTAGCAAGAAAAAGGCTCAATTTTGATTTGTGCCTTAGTCAAATTGAGTAAATCAAATTTTCACATTGGCAGGACAACTTGGAAGAAATTAGCTTATGTGACATGGAATGTTCTACTAGTTTACTTAGTAATTCGAGTTATAGGCTAGAAGTAGAGTTGCACATGTAGTGATTGATAAGATTTAGCAATCTAGTTGAGTTATTGTTAGTTGAACTCATTTAACTGATCTCTAGTCACTAGTTGAGTTAGTTGAAGGTTAATTGAGTATTCAAGATTGTTGTTAACTCATTGATCTCTCAATTAACTAGTTAATTAGCTAAAAATATACCTATTCATGTGTGGAATTCGAATTTCCTAGTTGAGTTGAGGGAAAAGGAACGTGTGTATTTAAAATTGTATACTGTTGAGTGTACAATGCTTTTACACTGAGCAGGTGATGAATTCCTCAAGCTATTGCACAAGGAAATAGGAAATTCTCCCTTTTTTATGGGTTAATTCCTCCAGGATTGCGCAAGGAAATAGGAGGTTGGTTGAGGCTTGAATTGGTTAAGTGTTGGCCAGAGCAAGTCAAGAAGCAAGAGAACAAGATTGCAGTGTAAGGCATGCTTCAAAGTTGAAGAAAGACATTGTAATTGGTCCTCTTTTCATCTAAATTAATGCAAAGCAGAGTATGGGTTTTTACCAGTTGGTTTCCCATAGAAATCAATGTGTACTTGTGGTTTTTATTGTTTCATGTCTATGCATGTTGTTCTAAATTGTGATTTTCATTCCGCATATTAGTAGAGTAGAATTTGTGTCTCTTGATTTCAGTGAGATTTCTTAAGTAGTTACAATTTCTATCAAATTTCCACACAAGTTCTAGACTTCCACCTCCAGGATACATTATTATGCTACCTGAGCCACCTTTTTGTTCCTTCAAGCAAGTGTGCCAAGTTGATTTGGGAGGTGCACTATAGTCAAGTCGCATGAAATTTTGGTGTGGAGAAAATTGTGGTCAAACTACATAAATATTTTTATTAGCCAAATCTCTGATAGGATGTTGGAGAATACATCAAATCTTGCACTTCCTATGCCATCACCATGCCAAATATAAAGAAGAAAGGTTTGTATACTCCTCTACCTACTCCTAGTTGGCTTTGGGAATCCATCTCCATGGAATATATGTCTGCTTCCTTCTACCAAGCATGGCAGCGACTGCGTATTTTTGGTCATCAACAAATATTCTAAGATGGCCATATTGGTTTCCTATAAGAAGAGTATCACAACAAAGGCCACTGTTAGACTCTTATTTGAACCAGTGTGGGTACATTTTTGGAGAAGACTATTATATCATATCAGAATAGTAGGTTCCTAAGTGCATTTCGATCGAGCCTTTGGTCATTATTGGACACCAATCTCACCAAGTCAATTGCATTTCACCCCAGACTAATGGCTAGACAAAGGTTGTCAACAAGAATATTGTGCACATACTATGGATGTACAACTCTAAGCATCCACAAACATAGGATGAGAGTATTACCTATGTGCAACAAAACTATAACATATCTCTCCATAGCTTGCTTGGCCACAAATCCTTTGAAGTGGGCCTAAGATTTCAACTGTTATGTCCCCTTGGTGTTGTACTACCTTTTGCAACTACATAAGAAGAATTTTCCCATATTCAGTCTGAAGTTGATAAAGCCACCAATTTTATTGAGTACATTCAACACATCCTCCAGTAGGTTCACGACATCCTGGAGAAAGCCAATGCCAAATACAAATAACACCATGATCAGTATTAGGTGCCCCATAAGTTTCAAGTGGGCGACAATTTTGGTTACATTTGCAGAAAGAGTGGCTCGCTAGATCCCATCGTAAGCTTCGACCACTCTGATACATGGCTTACGCCATCACTAAGGTTATGGGAGATAAATATTTCAAGCTCAGTATACCCCCATTCCTTGGCTTGCGCCCCGTATTCAATGTACGTCACCTTCGAGCATATTTTCCACAATTGTTGGACACATCACATGTTAGTAGTTGACACTAACATATCTCAACCTATACTTCATTGAATAGGCCACAACTAATAGAATCATGGACACATAGATAAAGAAAAATAAAAAATAGAGGATCCAATTGTATCAAGTTGCCAAAGTTGGCCAACTCTTGCACCAGGGCCTATGGTTCACCAGGGACCAAGTTCAGCGAAAGTTTCCCCACCACATGGAGGCACCCAACGCAATGTGGACCATTGCTTCTTAAGGAGAGAGGACTGATCTAGGTGGATATTTGTGGCCATCCACCTATTCCACTTCGATGCCCAACATTGTTTCTTTCATTTTCCTTAATTGTAGCACAATTTACTATTTTTGGTAGTTTTTTGGGTTCTAAACTTCCAAAGCCATTTTAAGGCCCTAAACGACCTTTTTTTTTGGAAAATGGGAAAACTCATAACCCACGGTAGGGTTTTGCAATCAAAATTTCTAGTCCTCGAATAGATCTTTCCAACAAGGTAGCGTACACGTCATATGAAGCTTGTATGCCAAAGTTATGACCCTGAGAAGTTGGTGTACCAACTAACCCCAATGGTGCCCACACTTTTTTGGTGCTTCATATATTAGGGTTAGGTTTTTGTATGTTTGGGGGTCTTCCTTTGTTTCTCAATAATAAAAAGGCATGTGAGCCTCATTCTAACATAGTTATGAGGTATGTAGCCGCCATATCTCTTCTCAGAGATATGCTACCATCGCCCGAGCTAGTTTATTTCCATTCTGCATGTAAACAATTTAGTGTTTTTCTATAAATGAATTGAAGTTCAATTTTCATTGTAGTTTTGTGTTATTATTTAAATTTGTATTTCATTTCGTTCCTGCATGAATTTCAATCAATTTCAGCACTCCAACTTTGAATGACCATATCTCGAGATTTGTTGCATCAAATCAAGCCCATGAGGGCTCGTTAGAAAGATTATTCGAAGGAGAATAATGTGGCAATAACTATTCAACAAAATCTAGTCATTTAATTCCCACAAAAAAATAATAAAATTGGGTTGCGATTTGTAAACATTTCAATTTTCTGAGTGATGTTTTGGAGAAGTTTCATTTTCCAGGAGATTTTGTTGTTGTTACTTCATTTTTAGATTTCTCATTTTCCTGAGATATCATAGAAAAGATCCATAAAGAGTTTAAATTTATATTTTATTAATTAATTAAATGAAATTTTAATTAGATTGTTTGTTTTCATTAGTTTTGGAATTTTATTTTTGTTTTGCAAATTAGATATGCTTTTAATCATAGTTTTGTCAATTTGTTTGCATGATTAGTTAATTCTATCATGACTTGGAGTTTCAAAGGAATAGGATTGGAGTAACAAAGAAACCAAAATATTTCCCCATATCTCAAACTAGATCTCATAATTTTAATTCAACTATGATTGAAATATGTTTTTGGATCTAACTTGTAAAAATTATAAATAGGAGCTGATCTAGGAGGATTTTGTTGATTCAGTTGCACAAGTGCTTAGTGTCATTGTCAATGTAGTTCAGCTTCAACAATTCGACAATATTGGTTATGGATCAAGTTGTTCAAGTAATGTTTATGGTTCTCATGGCATTCAATTGGTATAGGTTTGTACTTGGATGTCGATATGTGTTCATTAACAGTTCTACCAGGATTGGTTGACGACATGTGTCTTGTTGTTCGACTCGTAGGGTATGGTGTCGACATGGGGGTCGTCCATTGTAGAGGTTTGATATGGTTCGTTGTCAGGTTGTCATCACAACTGTGGTTTATGTTGATGATATGCATTGGTATGTCATCATGCGACAAATTTCGCTAATGTTGCTTAGTGACAGAATGATTGTAAATGGGTTGATAAATTTCTATGTACTAAAACCCTAATCCTAGATCTAAATCTAAAATACATTAAATTGCTATGTTCTAAATCCTCAAACACCAAAACTATGTTAAACCTATGCATATTATATATAAAACCTAAACCTAAAATCCTAAACCTAACCTATTAAACTCTTGGCCTTTGTAAACATTACAAAGCATATTACATTACAAATAAAATAAAATACATGGTCCTAACCACTAGGTTTGGAATCGTGGCGGGACTGTATCACATGTGAGCAAACCAAATGTTAAATGTAATATTCCATAGGTCATAACCGTTGTGGGACTGTAACGTGTGAACACTGCACAATCACCATGGTTAAACCGTTAGCAGAAATGTTAGTAGTAATCGTGTCAGAGAAGCCATATGACAGGTCTCGGAACAACAACCGTTGGAATAGTCAGTGTAAACTGTAAGGGGTCATGTGACCAGTGGGGATAAATCGTCAACAAGATGGTAGCTAGAACTGTCGGGGCAGACTATGGAGGTGGAAGCCTGTGGCTAGACCACGGCTGGTCACACGAAACAGACAAACCACCTCCACCTGGTTCGCTGACCACCAGTGGTCAAATGCTTATCCTATGGTTATTTTGGGTTTTTGAATAGTATTTTTCAACAAACTTAATTCGAAGACCATGCAAGCCAATCTAGGTGTCCTCATGCAATAGGACCAAGCTTCAAACCTGACTAGTTTGCAACCAGATGTGTCTACAAACCAGCCCAAGGTGGTTTTCATGTACCTTGAGACCTTTTAAAAGGTTGATTTGCTTCTTTGAAGGAGGAGAGTGGTTTTGGTTTTTGTTTGTAGTTTCTGGAGGTTATAGGCAATTTTATTTTCGATGTAACAGGAGCATCTAGAGTCAGAATTGGGAATCGTGATAGGAATTGGAAAGTTGGTTTAGAGGGATAACTGTTGACAATGAGAAAAAGTGCCTGTGTGCACATTCAATCTGGTCTTTTCTCTGTGTAATCCTTTTTCATTTCTAATAAAAATAGTCGCCTATCTTGAAAGCAGACCGAGAGATGTAGTCCATCAAGGACGAACTCTGTCATCAATATTGTTGTCTGGTATCACTATGTCTTTACTGTTTTCACTTCTATTATGCATTGTTTTTATGTTTAATCAGTTGTCCTAAATTATTTCTTCTGAAGTAGTTTCCTTGATTTTCGTGCTTTCAGTTGACATTCAAATCAGTACTGGTTAATAAATTCTACATCAGTCTTAGTTTATGATCATTTCAGATCATATAATTTGGTATCAGTGCAGGTTGCGTTTGTAGAATTTTCCATTGAATGTTAACCAGGTCAAAGTCGCAACAAGGAGAAGGAATCCTTGAGTAGATTGATACAGAGATTGGAAAGTGACGAGTCGATCATAAATCAACCATGTCATGACTTGATGCAGGTGAAAACACTGAAACTAATATGAGTGAAGAGCAATTTCAGCAAGAATTCTTGACTATGCAGCAGATGTTGGGAGAATTGCATGAAGACAAGAAGGTGATAGATGTAGTGTCTTCTTCAAAGACATCGAAGAAGGAAAAAGGTAAAGGCAATGCTAATAAGCCTCCTCCACTCCCATCATATGCATCATCATCTTCTTGTTCCTCTTCTTCCAGTTCAGAATTTGAAATGGAAAATAAACCTAAGAAAACATCTCTCTTGAAACTTGATGTAAAATTTGAATTGCCTATTTATGTTCGTGAAATGAATCTTGAAAATCTAGGTAACTAGATTAAGTAGTTAGAAGTGTATTGTCACATTCAAAACATTTCTAGTGATAATACTAAAATTTAGTTAGTTACACGTAGAATGGGGGGAACAATTTTAATCTGGTGGGAAAGTATAACTCAGATAGATAAAAAGCGTAAAGGAAAAGTCATCTCTTCATGTTCTAAGTTTTTAAAAGCTCTTAGGAAACAGTTCTATCCTTTAGGATACATGCAGTAAGATGTTATTGATTGGAAAAATCTAAGGCGAGGTAAAGGGAAGAGCGTTCACGAGTTTACTCAGTAATTAAGAAAGAAAGCATTGGCGCTTGGTATTTCATTGGATACACATGAAACTTTGTTAAAATTCATTGGTAGTTTACATTCATATTTGTAGCATGCTTTATTGATGTTTAATCTTGATGATTTTGATGAGGTGTGTGTTCAAGCCATACATATTGAATCAGGTGGTAAAAAATTCAAGTTTTCATCGCAGTCATCCAAAGAGTTGGAAACCAAAGATTCTAGTGACGGTAAGGGAAGAACAACTAGAAGAGAAAGAAATCAACGATCATTCAGAAGGAAATACATACTTGTTCTTATTGCTAGAGAAGTGTTCATGATGAATCAAACTACTGGAATCTTCATCCAGAATTTAAGCCCAAAAAGTTCCTTGAGGAGAAGGAGGATAGCTGCCATGGTTATGACAGGTGAAACTTCTGATACTGGTTCAAGTTCAAAAACCATTGCATCTTCTTCAAACATAAATCCTTCACATGAGGATAAAAGAGTTGAATTGTTTAACATAAGGATAAATTCTAAGCATACAAAGATAGATACAATGTTTGACAGTGGATCATAGGCACATTCAATCTCTGAATATTTAGTTAAAAGTTTGGGTTTGGAAACATGACATCATCCAAGACCTTAGCCATTAGGATGGCTAAATAAATCAACTCAGATAAAATTCACTAAACAGTGTTGATTAAGATTTTCCATAACAACTAATTAAATTGATGAAGTGGAATTAGATGTAGTTCCAGTAGACATATGTGGAGTTTTCTTAGGAAGTCCTTATATTTATGATCGTGATGTAGTATTTTACAAGAGAGAACATAAATATCACCTTAAGAAAGATGGGTTGAATTTATTGCTAGGGCACATCAAAACAAAAATCACTTGAACTCAGTTAATGTTAACCAGATGAAGTGATTAATAAGTTCAAACAAGAGGTTTGTAATCATATGTGTAAAGGATCAACATAACAATCAACATGATTCTTGTTTAAGTTATGCAACTTAGATTAAAGATGGTTTTTTAAAAATATAGAAACAATTCTTGTTCTATGTAAAATCAAACATCTTATTCATAAGCAGGGAATACAACATGAAACAAAGTTTGTGCCTAAAGCTCCTCTTTCTAATGTTAGAATGAATCAATTCATTTTAAGTTTGGAACTTAACAGTTACAGGATACAGGTCAGTATTGGGGAAAGTCAGTGTTTAACTTCTCTTGTATTGTGTCGCCATGTCATGTCCCGAACAATTTGGAAACATCTTTTGAAGTGGAGAGGAGACCTATTTGTTTTCATATCAAAGTATTTTCTAAATTTGTGTCAAAGTGTCTAGTGGGAACTTATGCATCAGAGGAAAGTGATAACCAATGGGAACACCATTTAATAAATGAAGGAAAAGTGATTCAAACAACTCAACAACTAATTCACTACTTTCATAATCAAACTAAGTTGCAGCAAATTTCACCTTACAATTTGATAGGTTTAGTGCAGCAAGTTCACCTAGTAAACAAGAAACAAGAAAGTATGATAAGTCAAGTAGTTGGTTTGATGTCGAAAGTATCTTTCATTGTCTCTGTCATTCCACAAAATATATTGTTTATACATGTTGATGGTATTAAACAACATCTAGTAGATACTATTTTCAAAGATTGTAAATCACTAACTTATGGTTATTCGTGGAAGTAATTCATTTGCTATGTTTATAGAAAGTTGTTTTCCCATTGTCGTAAGTTCTTCATATTGCATATGGAAGGAACAGGTCACCGACTGAAAAAGTGCCATGGTCAGCATCATCAGGGTCATATCTTGCAGGTGAGATTGAATGTACTGGTACATCATCCGGTCAAGGTGGAACAACAGGGAGTTCTACCCTCATCGACTATTTTATTAGTCAAACTTTTGTGGTCCAAAAGACTCCGAGTGGAGAGGAATGATCCAAGAGGACTCTATTTATTAAGTTGCAAAATTGTTCAGTGTCGTCATCAATTCAGTTCAGCTTCGACAGTTCGATAGTATTGGTTATGGATCAAGTTGTTCAGATAATGTTTATGGTTTTCATGGCATTAAGTTGGTATAGGTTTGTACCTAGCTATCAACATGTGTTCATCGACACTTATGCTAGGATTGGTCGACAACATGTGTCTTTTCATTCGACTCGTAGGATTTGGTGTCGACATGGGGGTTGTCTGTTGTAGAGGTTCGATATGGTTCATCATCAGGTTTTCATTGCAATTTTGGTTTGAGTTGATGATATGCATTGGTATGTCATCATGAAACAAATGTCACTAATGTCGCTTCGTGACAGAATGATTGTAAATGGGTTGATAAATTTCTATGTACTAAAACCCTAATCCTAGATCTAAATGTAAACTACATTACATTGCTATGTTCTAAATCCTAAAACACCCAAACTATGTTAAACCTATGCATATTATATATAAAATCTAAACCTAAAGTCCTAATCCTAACCTGTTAAACTCTCGACCTTTGTAAAAATTACAAAGAATATTGCATTACAAATTAAATAAAATACACAATCCTAATTGCTGAGTTTGGAACCGTGCGGGACTATAGCACAAGGAATGTTAAATGTAATATTCCACAAGTCATAACCTCAGAGGGATCACAACATGTGAACTCTGCGCAGTCACCACGGTTAGACCGTTGGTGGAAAATTTAGTGATAACCGTGTTGAAGAAGCAATATGACAGGTCTCAGAACTGCAATCATCAGAGCAATTAGCGCAAACTGTAAGGGGTCATGTGACCAGTGGGGATAAACCATCAGCATGAAGGTAGTCGGAACCGTTGGGGTAGATCACAGAGGTGGTAGCCTATGGTTAGACCATGGCTAGTCATATGAAACTGACAAACAGCCTCCGCTCGGTTAGTTGACCACCAGCGGTCAAATTCTTATCCTATGGTTATTTTGGGTTTCTGAACAATTTTATTCAACAAACTTAATTTGAAGGCCATGCAAGCCAATCTAGGTGCCCTCATGCAATAGGATCGAGCCTCAAACCTGAGTAGTTTGTAACTAGATGCATCTGCAAACTAGACCAAGGTGGTTTTCATGTACGTGCATGCCTTTAAAAGAAGGATTTTATTCTTTAAAGGAGGAAAGTGGTTTTGGTTTATGTTTGCAGTTTTTGGAGGATATAGGTAGATTTATTTTCAATGTAACAGGGGCATTCAGAATTGGAATTGGGAACTATGATAGCCATTTAAAATATGGTTCAAAGGGCTAATGATTGAGAGTGATCAGAAGTGCCTGCATGAAAATTCAGTCTAGTCTTTTCTCTATGTAATCAAATTCTCCTTTTTCATTCCTAATAAAAACGATCGCCTGTCTTGAAAGCAGACTCGAAGACGTAGTCCATCAGGGATGAACTCCATCATCAATCTTGTTGTCTAGTATCACTGTGTTTCTACTGTTTTCATTTCTATTATGCATCGTTTTTATGTTTAATCAGTTGTCGTAAAGTCTTTCTTCTCAAGCAGTTTCCTCGATTTTCGTGCTTTTAGCTAACATTCAAATCATTAATGGTTAATCAATTCTACATCATTTTTAGTTTATGATCATTTCAGAAAATATCATTTGGTATCAGAGTAGGTTGTGTTTGTAGATTTTGCCATTGAACGTTAACTAGGTCAAAGTCGCAACGAGGAGAAGGAATCCTTTAGCAGATCGATCTAGAGATTGGAAAACGATGAGTCGATCATAAATTGACCATGTCATGACCTGATGCAGGTGAAAACACTGAAACTAAGATGAGTGAAGAACAATTTTAGAAAGCATTCTCGACTATGCAGCAGATGTTGGGAGAATTGTACGAAGACAAGAAGACAAGAGATGCAACTTCTTCTTCGAAGACATCGCAGAAGGACAAAGGTAAAGGCAAGGCTGATAATCTTCCTTCACCCCCATCATATCCATCATCATCTTCTTCTTCTAGTTCAAAATTTGAAATGGAAAAGAAACCTATGAAAACATCTCTCTTGAAACTTGATGTAAAATTTGAATTACCTATTTATGCTGGCAAAATGAATCCTGAAAAGCTAGATAACTAGATTAAGCAATTAGAAGTGTATTGTCGCATTCAGAACATTTCTAGTGATAAAACTAAAATTCAGTTAGCTACACTTAGAATGGGGAAAACAACTTTAATCTGGTGGGAAAGTAAAACTCAGATAGATGTAAAGCATAAAGGAAAAGTCATCTCTTCATGGTCTAAGTTTTTAAAAGCTCTTACGAAACAATTCTATCCTTTAGGATACATGAAGCAAGCTGTTATTGATTGGCAGCATATGAGGCAAGGTAAAGGGTAGAGTTTTCAACAATTTACTTAGGAATTCAGAAAGAAAGCATTGGTGCTTGGTATTTCATTGGATACACATGAAAATTTGTTAAAATACATTGTCAGTTTACGTTCACATTTGCAACATACTTTATTGATGTTTAATCTTGATGATTTTGATGAGGTGTGTGTTCAGGCCATACATATTGAATCAAGTGGCAGATCATTCAAGTTTTCATCGGATTCATCCAAAGAGTTGGAAACCAAATATTCCAGTGACAGTAAGGGGAAGAACAACTCGAAGAGAAAGAAATAAGTGATCATTCAGAAGGAAAGACCTACTTGTTCTCATTGCTGAGAATTGGTCATGATGAATCAAAGTGCTAGAAACTTCATCCATAACTTAAGCCCAAAAAGTTCCTTAAGGAGAAGGATGAAAGGAAGGGCATTGCAACAGTCTAGTAAGATCTAGGTTTAGATTCAGGTGATGAAAGGAGGATAACCGCCATGGTTATGACAGGTAAAACTTCTGATACTAGTTCAAGTTTGAAAACTATTGCATCTTCTTCAAATATAAATCCTTCACACGAGGATAAAATAGTTGAAATGTTTAACATCGGGATAACTTCTAAGCATACAAAGATAGTTACAATGTTTGATAGTGGACCAAAGGCGAATCTAATCTCAGAATATTTAGTTAAAAGTTTGGGTTTGGAAACATGACATCATCCAAGACCTTAGCCATTAGGATGGCTAAATAAATCAACTCAGATAAAAGTCACCAAACAGTGTTGATTAAGATTTTCGATAACATCTAATTACATTGATGAAGTGGAATTAGATGTGGTTCTAGTAGATGTATGTGGATTTTTCTGAGGAAGTCCTTATCTTTATGATCGTGAAGTAGAATTTTATAGGAGAGAACATAAATATCAACTTAAGAAAGATGGGGTTGAATTTATTGTCAGGGAACATGAAAACAAAAATCACTTGAATTCAGTTAATGTTAATTAGATGAAGAGATTAATAATTTCAAACAAGCGGTTTGTAATCATGTGTGTAAAGGATGTGTTAGCCCCGCTACATGTTGCTGATTTTCAAAGAGTGGATGCAAGCTTGGTCCTCGGTTTCTTGCTTAGAAGAGGTCTGCACCGGTTATCATCCTCCTTCTCCTTCACCTAGCTTACTCCCTTTCACACCGCTGCCTCCATTTTTTTCCTTCACTCCACCTATATTCTCATACTCCTGCGATCTATGTTTTCCTCCATTCCCCGAATAATCCCTCCGAAATCTGACAAAGCCCATTTTAGCCCCAGTCCTAAGCGCGAAGCTCAAACCTTCCATAAGACCTGACCATATAACTTGGCGCTTTCATGTCTCATCACAATCGCAATCATAGCTTTCAGGAGGTCTGTTATAAGCCATGTCTTTAACTTCGCCGATGGCCAATTACCGATTTCCCCTATTGGATGTAATCTGGTTGTAAACTATTGTTAATTCCTTTATCGGGTCCGTTGTCTCATCGCTATTGGAAAATAGATATAAGGCTACGCCCCCTATCTTTCGTAGACATGATATTGCAATCGCTCCTTCGCCGTCTGATCAGTCCCGATGATACAACGACATTCGCTCCTTCCACTCCCACAAGCCACTTGTGCGTTAACTCGCGATAAAGTAGTTTTCCTCCTGTCCTGTCCACCATGCGTCATGCGATAAGCATGATCGCGAGCCTGTGTATGAATACCACCCAACCTCCGAAGCCGATGCGATACATACCACTTACCACCTGTCTCACCCGTTCCCCGCTCGCTATTGCCCGTGCACATTATCCGCCTGATAGACGTTGGATCTGCCCACCCGGGATCTAAAGGTTCACGTTTGTCCGCTCCCTTTTTCTCCCGATACCCTTTGTAGGACAATCCCCGCCATTGATCCACGTGATTCAACGTTGATCTTTCTCCTCATGCCTCTGCCATGTTGTCTGTGTCCATAGCTTGTCCCGTGCACCCGAAGGAAGAAGGAGGCTAGAATCCAGTACCCCGGTGCATTTGCTCGTCAACAACCACTTTTAAATAAACAGAATGGCCGAGAAGGAAAGGACCAACCTCAAGCAGTTAAACGCATTTATCAGTTATGGCGCTCCTCTCAAACAACACTCCACCTGCTCGAGAAGGACAACAGAGCATCAAAGAGTGTCAAATTCATTTGCAGAACACAGTCAGATTGTAGCAGAGACTCCATCAGAGAGTTAAAGTGGTTGGTGGTCCATTATGACCCCTCCACACATAGAACCATAGAATATCTTTGTAATGAAACTCTATATATACTCAGAAAACAGATGTAATCAAGGAGATGGGTTGATGGTTGTTGTTTTGATGTAAGGTTCAATTTTTGGAGACTATAAATACTTTGATACTTGCAGCGTCTGGTCTTCATTTTCAGCTAATACAAGCTTCTTTTGTTGTTAATTGCTCACTTTCCACTTCTTCTCTATTCTAGGCTATTCCTGTTATGCAGTTTCATGAGCTCTTGATATTTAGCATTTGAGGGGTTGCCATCCCACCTCTGTGTTAGAGTCTTGTATGTATCATTGAATGTGTTATGAAGGTCCCTGTTTACTTAATGCCAGAGAGCTGTCATCCTGTCTGTGCATTAGGAGATAGATTTGTAGACCTCTTTACTAGTTGCAGCCGGCCATCACTGGTCTTGTGCATCTGCTGGTGTGGTCAGTATCCTCCATATTCACTTAATCCTCAAACTATGAGTAATTGGTGGTCTAAAGCCTTATAGTCTGGGGGTGTTCACCCATGTTTGGAGTTAAGCATAGTAGAAGTGGTTATCTGGCTTGAACAAGCATCATCCCTTCCATTCATCCATTTCAAACATTTTGTTGAGTTTTGTAATGTTCCTGAGCATCCGAGATACAACCTAGGAGAGTTTCTTGGGGTGATAACATTAATTGGCACCGTTGCCGGGGAGAGGAGGTTGAAGCTCAGCTTCCCTAGGAGACGACACAGTTCCAAATTTTGATGATAGACAAATTCTAGGCACATTTTTGGTTGTAATCATCTATCTGGCGCTCCTCGAGCAGTTAAAAAGATTTATCAGTTATGGCGCTTCTCTTAGAAAACACTCCACCTGCTCCAGAAGGACAACAAAGCACCATAGAGCATCAAATTCATTTGCAGAACGCAGTCAGATTGTAGCAGAGACTCCATCAGAGAGTTAAAGCGGTTGGTGGTCCATTATGACCCCTCCACACGTAGAACCACAGAATATCTTTGTAATGAAACTCTATATATACCCAGAAAATAGATGTGATCGAGGAGATGGGTTGATGGTTTTTATTTTGATGTAAGGTTCAACTTCTGGAAACTATAACTACTTTGATACTTGTAGCGTCTGGTCTTCATTTTAAGCTAATACAAGCTTCTTTTACTGTTAGTTGCTCAATTTCTACTTCTTCTTTATTCTAGGTTGTGCCTGTTATGCAGTTTCATGTGCTCTTGATATTTAGCATTTGAGGGGCTGTCATCCCACCTCAGTGTTAGAGTCTTGTATGTATCATTGAATGTGTTATGCAGGTCCTTATTTACTTAATGCCAGAGAGATGTCATCCTGTCTTTGCATTGGGAGATAGATTTGCAGACCTATTTACTAGTTGCAGCTGGCCATCACATGGTCTTATGCATCTACTGATGTGGTCAGTATTCTCCATATTCACTTAATCCTCAAACTGTGAGTAATTGGTGGTCTAAAGCCTTGTAGGCTTGGGGTGTTCACCCATGTTTGGAGTTAAGCATAGTAGAAGTGGTTATTTGGCTTGAACAAGCATCGTTCCTTCCATTCATCCATTTCCAACATTTTTTTGAGTTTTGTAATGTTCTCGAGCATCTCCGAGATACAACCTAGGAGAGTTTCTTGGGGTGATAACATTAATTGGCACCATTGTCGGGGAGAGGAGGTTGAAGCTCAACTTCCCTGGGAGATGACACAGTTCCATATTTTGATGATAAACAAAGTCTGGGCACATTTCTGGTTGTAATCATCTATCTGGCACTCCTCGAGCAATTAAATGCATTTATCAGTTATGGCACTCCTCTCAGACAACACTCCACCTGCTCGAGAAGGACAATAGAGCACTAGAGAGTGTCAAATTCATTTTCAGAACACAGTCAGATTATAGTAGAGACTCCATTAGAGAGTTAAAGTGGTTGGTGGTCCATTATGACCCCTCCACACGTAGAACCGCAGAATATATTTGTAATGAAACTCTATATATAAGCAGAAAATAGATGTAATCAAGGAGATGGGTTGATGGTTGTTGTTTTGATGTAAGGTTCAACTTCTGAAGACTGTAACTACTTTGATACTTGCAACGACTGGTCTTCATTTTCAGCTAATACAAGCTTCTTTTGCTGTTAATTGCTCACTTTCCACTTTTTCTCTATTCTAGGTTGTGCCTATTATGCAGTTTCATGTGCTCTTGATATTTAGCATTTGAGGGGCTGTCATCCCACCTCTATGTTATTGTCTTGTATGTATCATTGAATCTATTATGCAAGTCCCTGTTTACTTAATGCTAGAGAGATGTCATCCTATTTGTGCATTGGGAGATAGATTTGCAGACCTCTTTACTGGTTGTAGCTAGCCATCACATGGTCTTGTGCATCTTCTGGTGTGGTCTGTATTCTCCATATTCACTTAATCCTCAAACTGTGAGTAATTGGTGGTCTAAAGCCTTGTAGTTTAGGGGTGTTCACCCATGTCTGGAGTTAAGCATAGTAGAAGTGGTTATCTAGCTTGAACAAGCATCATTCCTCCCATTCATCCATTTCCAACATTTTGTTGAGTTTGTAATGTTCCCGAGCATCTTCGAGATACAACCTAGGAGAGTTTCTTGGGGTGATAACAAGATCAACATAACAATCAACATGATTATTGTTTAAGTTATGAAACTCAGCTTAAATATGGTTTGTTTGAAAAGATAGAAACAATTCCAATTCTATGTAAAACAAAACATCTTATTCATAAGTAGCGAATACAACATGAAATACAATTTGTGCCTAAAGCTCCTCTTCCTAATGTCAAAAATGAATCAATTCAGTTTAATTTTGGAAATTAACAGTTATAGGGATACAAGTCAGTTTTGGGGAAAGTCAGTGTTCAACTTCTCTTGTATTGTGTCGCCGTGTCATGTCTTGAACAGTTTGGAAACCTCTTTTCAAGTGGAGAGGAGACCTATTTATTTTCATATCAAATCCTTTTCTAAAGCAGTGTCAAAGTGTCTAATGGGAACTTATTCATAAGAGGAAAGTGCTAATCAATTGAAACACCATTTAATAAATGAAGGAAAAATGATTCAAACAAATCAACAACTAATTCAATACTTTCAGAATCAAACTAAGTTGTAGCAAATTTCATGTTACAGTTGGATAGGTTCTGTGCTGCAAATTCACTTAATAAACAAGAATCAGGAAAGTATGATAAGTCAAGTAGCTGGTTTGATGTCAAAAGTAATCTTGATTGTCTCTGTCATTTCGCAAAATAAATTGTTTATACATGTTGATGGTTTTAAACAACATCCAGTAGAGACTATTTTCAAAGTTTGTGAATCACTAACCTATGGTTCTTCGTGGAAATAATTCAATTTCCATGTTTATAGCATGTTGTTTGCCCATCGTCGCAAGTTTTTCATACTGCAGATGGAAGGAACGGGTCACTGACTGAAAAGGTGCCATGGTCAGCATCATCAGGGTCATCACTTGGAGGTGATTGATCGAATGTACTGGCACATCGTCAGGTCAAGGTGGAAAGAGAGGGAGTTCTACCCTCATCGACTATTTGATTAGTCAAACGTTTGTGGTCCAACAGGTTTCAAGTGGAAAGGAATGATCTAGGAAGATTTTCGTTGATTCAGTTGCCCAAGTGTTCAGTGTCATCGTCAATTCAGTTTAGCTTCGACAGTTCAACAATATTGGTTATGAATCAGGTTATTCGGGTAACTTTTATGGCTTTCATGGAGTTCAGTTGATATAGGTTTGAAGCTGGTTATCAACATGTGCTCATCAACAATTCTACCAGGATTGGTCGATGACATGTGTCTTGTCGTTTGACTCGTAGGATTTGGTGTCGACATGGGGGTCATTCGTTGTAGAGGT
The DNA here is from genome assembly GCA_000404065.3 of Pinus taeda. NCBI lineage: Eukaryota > Viridiplantae > Streptophyta > Pinopsida > Pinales > Pinaceae > Pinus > Pinus taeda. The sequence continues at coordinate 38,917 of APFE030794850.1, read as the reverse complement.
TTGATATGGTTCGTTGTTAGGTTGTCATTGCAACTATGGTTTGTGTCAATGATATGCATTGGTATGTCATCATGCGACAAATGTCGCTAATGTCACTTAATGAAATAATGATTGTAAATGGGTTAATAAATTTCTATGTACTAAAACCCTAATCTTAGATCTAAACCTAAACTACATTAGATTTCTATGTTCTAAATCCTAAAACATCAAAAATAAGTTAAACCTATGCATATTACATATAGAACCTAAACCTAACCTATTAAACTCTAGTCCTTTCTAAACATTACAAAGCATATTGCATTACAAATTAAATAAAATACATAGTCCTAACTGCTGGGTTTGGAACCACGATGGGACCATAGCACACTAGAACAAACCAAATGTTAAATGTAATATTCTGCAGGTCATAACCATAACTGCGCAGTCACCATAGTTAGACCGTCAATGAAAAGGTTAGTGGTAACCATGTTGAAGAAGCCATATAACAGGTCTTAGAATTGCAACTGTCAGAGTAGTCAATGCAAACTATAAAGGGTCATGTGACTAGTAGGGATAAATCATCAATGGGAAGGTAGTCAGAACCACCAAGGTAGACCACAGAGGTGGAAGCCTGCGGTTAGACCACCTCCACCTCCACCCAGTTAGTTGACCAACAACAGTCAAAAGCTTATCCTATGGTTATTTTTCGTTTTTGAATAGTTTTCTTCAACAAACTTAATTCAAAGACCATGCAAGCCAATCTAGGTGTCCTCATGCAACAGGACCGAGCCTCAAATCTGAGCTAGATGGATCTACAAACCAGCCCAAGGTGGTTTTCATGTACCTGCAGGCCTTTAAAAGACGTATTTGCTTCTTTAAAGGAGGCGAGTGGTTTTGGTTTATGTTTTCCGTTTCTAGAGGTTATAGGTAGTTTTGTTTTTAGTGTAACAGGATCATGCAGAGTTGGAATTGGGAATCGTGATAGGTGTTGGAAAGTTGGTTCATAGGGCTAACTGCTGACAGTGATCATAAGTGCCTACGTGCACATTTAATCTGGTATTTTCTCTGTGTAATCAACTTACCCTTTTTCATTCCTAATAGAAATGGTCGCCCATCTTGAAAGTGGACCCAGAGACGTAGTCCATCAGGGACGAACTTTGTTATCAATCTTGTTGTTTGGTATCACTGCTTTTTTATTTATTGTTTTCACTTTTGTTAAGCATCATTTTTATGTTTAATTAGCTATCGTAAAGTCTTTCTTCTCAAGCAGTTTCCTCGATTTTCGTGCTTTCAACTAACATTGAAATCAATAATGGTTAATCAATTCTACATCAGTCTTAGTTTATGATCATTTCAAATCATATAATTTGATATTAGAGCAGGCTGCATTTGTCGAATTTTCCATTGAATGTTAACTAGGTCAAAGTCGCAACAAGGAGAAGGAATCCTTGAGCAGATTGATCTAGAGATTGGAAAGCGATGAGTTGATCATAAATCGACCATGTCATGACCTGATGCAGGTGAAAACACTGAAACTAAGATGAGTGAAGAATAGTTTCAGCAAGCATTCTTGACTATGTAATAGATGTTGGGAGAATTGTACAAAGAAAAGAAGGCGAGAGATGCAGCTTCTTCTTCAAAGACATCGAAGAAGGACAAAGGTAAAGGCAAGGTTGATAAACATCCTTCACCCCCATCGCCTCCATCATCATCTTCTTCTTCCTCTTCTTCCAGTTCAGAATTTGAAATGGAAAATAAACCTAAGAAAACATCTCTCTCGAAACTTGATGTAAAATTTGAATTACCTATTTACGCTGGTGAAATGAATCTTGAAAAGCTAGATAACTAGATTAAGCAGTTAGAAGTGTATTGTTGCATTCATAAAATTTCTAGCGATAAAACTAAAATTCAGTTAGCTACACTTAGAATGGTGGGAACAACTTTAATTTGGTCAGAAAGTAAAACTCAGATAGATGTAAAGCATAAAGGAAAAGTCATCTCTTCATGGTCTAAGTTTTTAAAATCTCTTAGGAAACAATTCTATCCTTCAGGATACATGAAGCAAGTTGTTATTGATTGGAAGCATTTGAGGCAAGGTAAAGGGTAGAGTGTTCAATAGTTTACTCAGGAATTCAAAAAGAAAGCATTGGCACTTGGTATTTCATTGGATACACGTGAAACTTTGTTAAAATACATTGGCAATTTACATTCATATTTTCAGCATACTTTATTGATGTTTAATCCTAATGATTTTGATGAGGTGTGTGTTCAAGCCATACACATTGAATCAGGTGGAAGACCATTCAAGTTTTCTATGGAGTCATCCAAAGAGTTGGAAACCAAAGATTCCAGTGACAGTAAGGGGAAGAACAACTCAAAGAGAAAGAAATCAGCGATCGTTCAGAAGGAAAGACCTACTTGTTCTCATTGCCAGATAATCAGTCATGATGAATCAAAGTGCTGGAAACTTCATCCAGAACTTAAGCCAAAAAAGTTCCTTAAGGAGAAGGATGAAAAGAAGTCCATTGCAGCAGTCCAACAGGATCTAGGTTCAGATTCAGGTGATGAAAGGAGGATAACCACCATGGTTATGATAGGTAAAACTTCTAATACTAGTTCAAGTTCGAAAAATATTGCATCTTCTTCAAACATAAATCCTTCACATGAGGATAAAAGAGTTGAATTGTTTAACATAAGGATAAGCATACAAAGATAGATACAATGTTTGATAGTGGATAGCAGGCGAATTTAATCTTTGAATATTTAGTTAAAAGTTTGGGTTTTGAAACACAGAATCATCCAAGACCTTACCCATTAGGATGGCTAAATAAATCAACTCAGATAAAAGTCACCAAATAGTGTCGATTAAGGTTTGTCGTAACAACAAATTACATTGATGAAGTGGAATTAGATGTGGTTTCAGTAGACATATGTGGAGTTGTCTTAGGAAGTCCTTATCTTTATGATCCTGATGTAGTATTTTACAGGAGAGAACTTAAATATGTTAAGAAATTTACTGCATAACATAAATAATTACTGAGAGGAATAAATATAAAAATAACCAACAACAACCATAAAAACATAAACAAAAATGTTTATCGAGGAAAACCCCAAATTTGGGGAAAAACCCAACCTAATAAGATCTTATTAGCATTGGCCAAAACCCTGGCCAATCCGACCAAGTGAACCTTCACTGCTCACCTCCAGGTCTTGCATTACATATAATGCCACGGGCAGAATACTATGAGTGAACAATACCATGTGCCCCAAAACCATAACTGTTTAACCTGGTCAACTTTGACTATCCTGAGTCAAGTTTACCTAACAATTCCACCCTTAAACTTGACTTGGGGTTCCTTGACTAACTCCAGCCAAACCTGTTAAGTGAGACAATCCTACTCACTATAGCTCTTACCCCCCTCAAAGTTTTTACGTGGGGTATTGTTAACCCAACATCCCCCCTATCACTTAGGTCTAACCCAGACTTTACCGGTGATCACCGAAGGGTACACATGCCTTACCAGGTCTTACAATAGTATGCCCATTTACATGCAATAATTTTGATTTCATTATTTTTTTTTGTTTATTGATGCTGCGATTCTGATCCATCCTCTCTCAATTTGATTTTCTCAAAAACTTCTATCAAACTGCTCCAATTGTGAGCCCGACGGGAACCTCATAGATTCCAACACCAGTGGCCTCACATAGTAGAAAACAAAAAAATTTCAAAGCCACATGAACAATTTTCTTCTGCTGACCTTTTTTTTTAAATAGTCACATGAATCCCGAACAATTCGTCAGCGTGTTCCAAACCGGTAAATATTTCAAATGCAGTGCGATCCTTGACAGTTACGACACTATCTTCTGCACATTCTCCCCGAGGTTCTTCTACGTACGTTTGTTCCACCATTATTTTTAGACACAGATCTGTAAAAAGGTTGCTTTGATCTCATTAGGCACTATAAACCCCTGACATCAAAGAATCCCTTTGAAGCCAATATCTGGCTTTGATACCAGTTGTTAAGAAATTTACTACATAACATAAATAATTACTGAGAGGAATAAATATAAAAATAACCAGCAACAACCATAAACACATAAACACAAATTTCTATCCAGGAAAACCCCAAATCCGGGGAAAAACCCAACCTAATAAGATCTTATTAGCATTGGCCAAAACCCTGGCCAATCCGACCAAGTGAACCTTCATCGCTCACCTCTAGGTCTTGCATTATAATGAAGTCCTTCCAGCTTTTTATAAGCTCCATTACATATAATACCAAGGGAAAAATACTATGGGTGAACAATACCATGTGCCCCAAAACCATCACTGTTTAACCTGGTCAACTTTGACTATCCTGAGTTAAGTTTACCTAACAAAATATCACCTTAAGAAAGATGGGGTTGAATTTATTGTCAGGGCACATCAAAACAAAAATCACTTGAATTCAGTTATTGTTAATCAGATGAAGCAATTAATAAGTTCAAACAAGTGTTTGTAATCATGTGTGTGAAGGATCAACATAACTATCAACATGATTTTTGTTTAAGTTAAGCAACTCAGCTTAAAGATGGTTTATTTAAAAATATAGAAATAACTCTAGTTCTATGTAAAACCAAACATCTTATTCATAAGTAGGGAATACAACATGAAATATAGTTTGTTCCTAAAGCTCCTCTTCCTAATGTTAGAATGAATCAATTCAGTTTATGTTTGGAACTTAACAGTTACACGGATATAGGTCAGTATTGGGGAAAGTCAGTGTTCAAATTCTCTTGCATTGTGTCGCCATGTCATGTATCAAACAGTTTGGAAACCTCTTTTCAAGTGGAGAGGAGGCCTATTTGTTTTCATATCAAATCCTTTTCTAGAGCAGTGTCAAAGTGTCTAATGGGAACTTATGCATCAGAGGAAAGTGATAATAAATGGAAAGACCTTTTAATAAATGAAGGAAAAGTGATTCAAACAAATCAACAGCTAATTCAATACTTTCATAATCAAACTAAGTTGCAGCAAATTTCACCTTATAGTTCGATAGGTTTAGTGCAACAAGTTCACTTAATAAACAGGAATCAGGAAAGTATGATAAGTCAAGTAGTTGGTTTGATGTCAAAAGTATATTTTATTGTCTTTGTCATTCCATAAAATAGGTTGTTTATACATGTTGATGGTACTAAATAACATCCAGTAGAGACTGTTTTCAAATATTGTGAATAACTAACTTATGGTTCTTCGTGGAAATAATTCAATTTCCATGTTTATAGTAGGTTGTTTGCCCATTGTCACAAGTTTTTCATACTGCAGATGGAAGGAACAGGTCAACAACTGAAAAAGTGCCATGGCCAGCATCATCAGGGTCATCACTTGCATGTGATTGAACGAATGTACTAGTACATCTTCTAGTCAAGGTGGAAAGAGAGGGAGTTCTACCCTCATCGACTATTTGATTAGTCAAAATTTTGTGGTCCAGAAGCTTTCAAGTGGAGAGGAATGATCCAGTAGGATTCCATTGATTAAGTTGCACAAGTGTTCTGTATTGTTGTCAATCTAGTTCAGCTTTGAGAATTCGAAAGTATTGTTTATGGATCAGGTTGTCCAGGTAATGTTTATGGTTTTCATGGCATTTAGTTGATACAGGTTTGTACTTGGCTTTTGACATGTGTTCATCGACAGTTCTACTAGGATTGGTCGACGATATGTGTCTTGTCGTTCGACTCGCAGGATTTGGTGTCGACATGGGGGTCATCCATTGTAGAGGTTCGATATGTTTCGTCGTCAGGTTGTCATTTCAATTGTGGTTTGTGTCGATGATATGCATTGGTTTGTCATCATGTGAAAAATGTCGTTAATGTCACTAAGTGATGGAATGATTATAAATGGGTTGATAAATTTCTATGTACTAAAACCCTAATCCTAGATCTAAACCTAAACTACATTACGTTGCTATGTTCTAAATCCTAAAACACCAAAACTATGTTAACCCTATGCATATTACATATAAAACCTAAAATTGAATTCCTAAACCTAACCTATTAAACTCTTGGCCTTTGTAAACATTACAAAGAATATTGCATTACAAATTAAATAAAATACACAGTCCTAACCACCGGGTTTGGAACCGTGGTGGGATCGTAGTACATGTGAACAAACCAAATGTTAAATGTAATATTTTGCAGGTCATAACCACAGAGAGATTGCAGCTTGTGAACACCGCGCAATCACCATGGTTATATCATTAATGGAAAGGTTAGTGGTAACCATGTCGACGAAGCCATATGAGAGGTCTCAGAATCGCAATTGTTGGAGCAGTCAGTGCAAATTGTAATGGTTCATGTGATTAGCGGGAAGGTAGTTGGAACCACCAGGATAGACCGCAGAGGTGGCAACCTATGGTTAGACCACAGCTGGTCACACAAAACTGACAAACCACCTTCGCCCAGTTTGCTGGCCACCAGTGGTCAAATTCTTATCCTATGGTTATTTTGGGTTTTTGAATAGTTTTATTCAACAAACTTAATTCGGAGACCATGCAATCCAATGTAGGTGTCCTCATGCAATAGGTTCGAGCCTCAAACTTGACCAGTTTGTAACCATATGTATCTACAAACTAGCAACGTGGTTTTCATGTACCTGTATGCCTTTAAAATTTGGATTTTCTTCTTTGAAGGAGGAGAGTGGTTTTGGTTTTTGTTTGTAGTTTCTGAAGGTTATAGGCAGTTTTGTTTTCGGTGTAACAGGAGCATCCGAAGTCAGAATTGGGAACCATGATAGGCGTTGGAAAGTTGGCTCAGAGGGCTAATTGTTGATAATGATCAGAAGTGCCTATGTGCATATTTAGTGTATTTTTTTCTTTGTGTAATAAATTTCTCCTTTTACATTCCTAATAAAAATGGTTGTCCATATTGAAAGTGGACTCGGAGACGTAGTCCATTAGGGACGAACTCCGTCATCAATCTTTTTGTCTAGTATCACTGTGTTTTACTATTTTTCACTTATGTTATGCATTATTTTTATGTTTAATCAGTTGTCGCAAAATCTTTCTTCTCAAATAGTTTCCACGATTTCCGTGCTTTTAGCTAACATTCAAATCATTAATGTTTAATCAATTCTACATTAGTTTTAGTTTATGATCATTTCAGATAAGGGGCTCTGAGTATGAGCTAGGGGGTTCCAATTTTTTGCAAAAAGAGAATTTTTGCACTAGTTTATGGGACTAGCTTTGTAAGAATTTGGATAATTGTTGGACCAAAAAAGAGAAAACTTTTTATTGTAGCCATTATTGAGCACTACTACCATTTTGGAGACTTAATAAAGAAACCATTTAGATCTTAGATATCCTTTATTTTATGGGTATGATTATCCTTTATAACATTATTTTTAGATTAGAATAATGCATGCTTATTTCAGATTGTTGTCAAGCTATATTGCAATATTAGATATAGGTAGGTTCAGTTTCATATTGCATTTGGCCAGGATTTTATGCATTAAGTTTCTAGCTATCTATCAGTTTAATGTCATATTTTTTGTTTTATTCTTGTTGTCTTATAGAACTATTTATATAATTTAACATGACATATTGAATTAAATGCTAATATTACTTGAATCTAAATATATGTACACAAGGATCTAATGACTACTTATCAAATACTTGTATGTACATATCTGCTTGAACAGTAGCGGGTCTTAGAACTATTTCTCTGACCTGCTATCTCCATTTTATTTGGGATTCAAGCTGGTCCATATTAATTCTTCTTTTTTAATTGATTATATATAATAGATATATATATATACCTTTCTTGATTGAGATATACTAAGATTTACTTTTGCAAATTGCATCTTAGATTAGATAGCATTTTCATTTCATTTAGGAAACTTTATTAAAAGTATCATTTCCTAGGAGAAAGCATCTAGTGGCTTGGTTGAGCCCTTATTCTTGCTAACATGAAATATTTCCTATTTTAAGTGGCCCCAAAGGGAAATTCTTTCCCTTTTCCTATTAAGTACTAGCAAGTGATATCGTAGACTAGTAGGTTAAAGATAGATTTAGAGTTAGATCATGCATTTAGGTTAAGTTTTAGATTAGTTTAGGAATTTATTTAGGTTAGTATTAGTTTTAGGCACCCGGGCCTATAACCGGGTGAAATTGCTGTCCTAAATAGAGAGGGGTCTAATTCGGGCCATGATTGGGTGATGTCCTTAATGTTGATCATGCTCGATTTTGGCCGTCAATAGTTTTGGCACTACAAGGAGGGCCACCAATGAGTTGTCCCTTTGGATTTTTGTATTTTAATGTTTTATTTATTTTCAATGGCCCCTTCAAAAATACCCATTTGGAGTTGTATCTTTGGTCATGCATCTTCAACCAATCTAATGAAAATTATAAGGCTCATGTTGAAGGTAAATGTTGATGGTAAAATTAACGTTTTTTCATATGAATAGATTTTATAATTTATTCAAAATTTTACAAATTGTACTTTTTATAATATTGATGAAGGTATTCTATGCAGTATTTTTACTCTTACTCTGAGAAGCAAAGCCAAAAAATGGTGTGAATATTTACTATCTTTCTCTATTCACCATTGGGATGAAATTATAACAAAATTATTTCATGCATTCAAAGAGTATGACTACGAAAACGTATGTATTGAACTTGAAAATTTACGCAAATTTGAAGACAAATCTACAATGGATTTTATCATTAGATTCAAATTTATTTGTTTAAAATTTAAATCTCAAGATCAACCCTTAGATATTGAATTAATGGAAAGGTTTCAATGTATCCTTTCTCTTCCTTGTGTTCCAAATAATTATGCTGAACCAGAAGATGTTACTTTTTAAAATGTATTTGTCAGTGTTGAAGGGCCTATAGTTTCTAGGGGCATGGATGATCATCTTCAAAAAGAAAACATAGTTTTTCTAATGAAAAATTTTAGTGGGAAATAAATACTTCAAATAATGTTGTTGCTAAAGTTTCTCTTAATCAAAATAAATTTGTTGCTCATTGTTAGCTTAGGGGGTCCTGACCTAGGTTCAGAGTTAGCTGCGCCAACCAAAAAAAATCTACACTACTAACCCTTTCAGAAATAACCTACATAGAGCAGGCTGCAATCTCACCCAAAGTAGTACGGGGGGATGCAAGAACCAAGTTTCTGCATCCAGAGATTATTGTGATGTCTTCCAGTGCCTCAGATCCACCTTCAAACAAATGGATACACTCTTAGGGAACATTGTTGCAACTCCATTATAGCAGTCTTCAGACCTTCGCGAATGTCTACAATCAGTCCTTTCGAACCTTTAACAATCAATTTTCCTACTTACACACATCAGAGAGCAGTCCTAAATTATGGTTTGCACATATTTACTTAAGTTATTAGTAAAAATAAGAGAATTCATTAGATTCTTTGCAAAAGTAATTAGACATGCATTGCATACATCATTAACACTTATTCAAGAGAATCACATAACATTCAATTAATATTCCATAAAACACATCATTCATCACCAACATATAACATTAACATAAATAAATAGAATTACACAAGAATTCTTCGAAAACTATCTTTATTGATATTCAATTCAAGGTTACAGACTCAAAACTTCCTTACGCACTCAACTGCAGGGGTCTATGCACTTAGCTGCAGACTATACCTAGGCCTCTGCACACTTAGGTGTAGGGCCTTTCTTCTTCTATCTTACCCACTTCTCTCTATCACTTCTTCATTCTACTTCTTAATGCCTTAGACTCTCTAAGAAACACCTATTTATAGCATTTTCCATACAATGCCATGGTTCGTGAACCATGGGTGAATCTCAAAACTAACTCAAACTTTACATAAAACAAGGGGATAAACCCCTTTGAATCTTATTCATCTACACACTCTGCATCCAAAAATCCCAGAGAATTTACATTATTTACAAAAATTGTACCAAAACTTGGGTTATCTTAACCCCAAAACTGACCTAGGGACCCCATCCCAACAGGCCCCCAACACAAAGATCGTGACTCGCCCTCGAGTCACTTTTATAGCATTTTGATCTTACTGCGAAGACCTCCCAGCTCCACCTGGATTACTACAACTTCAGCAGTGCTCTGTGTCGCCACCTATTTAACTTCCTTGATCAATTTCTTGTTGGTTGGTCCTTCTATTTCCAACCTCATCTTGTGTTGTGTCTATTGCAGTCCTTTAAGCTTATCCTAAATGGTAGTCATGACATGATAAGCCTCATCCAACCAAGGCTGCAACTTGGCCTTGAGTAAAGCCTCCTTCTTCTATGCATCCTCTACCTATGCCAGCAGCAGTTTTCCTTCCTGTAACTTGGTAAGGCATTGTGCTGGTGCTAAGGAGCACACAGTCACCCTGACCTCATCATATTGGCACTGCAGCTCCCTTACCTTTGTGTTCAACATCTGTAGGTTCAGATCATCTTGCATATTGGTCATTAGCTCCATAGCATTCTCAAATAGTGCCACACATTCAGTCATTGTGGCATCCAAGGTAGCCATGCATTCCTTTATCGCAACTTCGCACTGCTCCCAGACCTTAAGCGAAGTTGTGGGATGCAACTTTAACTGTAGCTATCCAATCTTCATGTCGAACTCCAAAGTGATTCATTTAATGTCTGCTTTAGCCTCTGGCACACCTGCGACAAGTTTTCTAATTTTGGCTTCTAGTTGTGCATCCTCCGAGATGTGAAGCTCATGCACTGCCTTACATGCCTCCGCTACTGCTAACTTCAGGCACAAACTATGCACCTGTAATGCCTCCTTTTCCTTTAGATCCTACATCGTTTTAGCAAACAGTTGTTTATTATTGACTTTAATTTCACTGATAGCAAAGTGTGTCCATTGCTCTCTAATCCTAATCTCTTCTACGACTCCTAGTAGTAATGCACGTAGAGATTCAAGGAGATAGCGCAACAAGGTTTAGTCCCATGTTCATGAATTTGTGAAGAAGTGCACGTTGTTCATAGATTTCAGTGTGGATAGAACCTTCAGGTAAAGGGAAGACTCTCACATCCCGTGGTCAGGACATATCTATGACTGTATTCTTTCTTCGTGCCAGAATGGCTTGAGTGCTGCTCGTCTTGCCAACATCTTCCTGGATTTTAGTAGCTTGGATCTCCAACTCTCTCAGATCCTTTTGAACACCCCCCAATGTTTGCATATATTGCTGCTCGAACTACTCCAGGACTTCTGTGGTGGTGTGCCAAATTTTATCATCGATCTTATGGAGATCACCCTCTATTAGTACCATAAGATCAACTCGGGTTCTATCATATTTATGTTTCTTCCGTGTTCAATCCTTCTGCTCCTTGCCACATTTTTCAAAATAAATCAGGTGTTTTGCCCCTCATCTCCTTTTCCACCTTGTCTTTAGATCTCCTCTTCCTTTGTGTCCAGCAAAGATGACCTGTCACCTTTCTATGACTTGCATTGCTCTTCTTCCACCTGCTCCCTAGTAGGGTGTTATTGCTCCATGAGAGCCTTTTATGTGGATTCCTTCTTTTTCTATTCTATCAGGGTACGCGTAGTCTTCTTAGCTGCCTCCTTTTGTTTCTACACAACAAAACTTTATGCACCCGTGCTTGGTCCATCAACTAAGTCTGATGGGGCATGCCACTCTACAAGCCATTTCAATACACTCTCTTACACATCTGGTTCTGACACCAAATAGGGAAACTGGTGACATTTCTACTCTGGATCCTTTCACACTTGGATATAGACTCTGTGGAAGTAAGTCTTGAATGTTGCATAGGCTAAAAACTATGTAAACAAGGTTGGGGCAAACCTCGGACACTGATTGATGGCCATACAGAGATCCATTTCCATAAGCACCCAAAACATCTTCATCTCTGCAATCCACGTGACATCCATTGTGGACCATAAGGAAGTGAATTATGTTTCCTCCGATAATCTTTCCTTGAGTGGAGGAAATTGGTTATCCTCTGGAAAATTCCATGCATCGAGCACAATTTACAGCAATAACCAAGTGTAGTGAAATGGCTTGGTTTCATCCTAGGCCTCTCAGAAGTTCGCTAGGAACTCCTGATAGAGGTATCTTTCCCAATTAGATTGGATTCCTTTTGTGCACTACGTAACAAGGGAAACTACAAGCATAAAAAATTCACTTGCTCAACATTTTCTCATCACCTTTCTTGTTAAAATTTGGGCAGCCAATTGAACTTCCGGTTCTATTATGGAAATAATGGAATACCCTCGTTACTTCTTGAATAGGTTGTAATCCTTCTTCATCCTTTCTGTAAAGTTTTTCTCCCCATTCTTTCTGCCAAACTCCTTAACCAAGTTCATGCCTTTATAAGGCAAGTGCGTGATTTTGTGAATGAGAAAGTCTGTAATGGGGATAGGCCCTCCTAGCCATAAACATCCATCATGCACCAATTTGAGTAGTCAGCGCACACATATTTTTTTAATGGGGGTATGGTGATAATGTGGCACCCACAGCAGATTGAGTAACCGTGAGTACTCGACACCACGGACCCATTCCTTATTTCCAATGGTATAACACCTATTTCTGCATAATAGACCCTCCGCATATACTTGTCCATTGCCAAGTTTGGAAACATAGCGTAGTCTTCGAGGTCCCAATCCTCCATTTTCAACAGCGGGATCCTTGCAAGCTATGGGCCTTCAAAAGGGACCTGCTCAGGTAGCAGGGATGTGGATATTATGAACTTCTTGGCATCTGTGTCCTTCGTGAGCTTTGCTTTTCCCTTCCGTGGAGGGATATAATTGGGTAGCCTTATTATGGATTCTGCTCCTTCAGCATCAATATCCTTTATTCCTTGGGCTTCTTCTACCTTCAGGTCTACTACTTTATCTGGGGTCTTATCTTTCTCCTACTTCTATGTTTTGGTATGCTTCCTAGGGGATGCGCACACCAGCACTAGCTTTTTCTGATTTTCCTTTACAGCGGGTTGCTGCTCTTTCATTGCAGGTTGTTTGTCTTTGTTCATGGTATGCTTTGTCCTGGGGGACCTCGATGCCATGGGCACTGTAGGCGTAGCCTCTACACTTGACACTTCTGGGCCTGGTGCATTATACACAACTGCTTCTGAACTCAGGGCTTCGACGGGGTTGGTGGAAGTCATTCTCTCCATAAAAAACTGGCGGGTTTCAGAAGAAATATTTGCTCATGACAAGAATTCTTCCCAAAATTCTCGGCTCATAGGAAATAGAAAACAAAATTCACTAACAACTCTTAAAGTGTAAAGTGTTCTCTGTCAGACTGGCACACATAATTTATAGGGGATTTTGAATTCAAATCCAACTGTTCCCCCCAATTTCTGACAATAAATATTGTTTTGGTAGTAGATCTTCAAATATTTTTTCCTTAAATGTTGCCACCCCATTCTACTTAACTATCTTCTAGCCATCAAGTCATGAACAATAACTCCAACGGTCACTTTTTTGGCTGCGCTGCGTGATGTCTTCCTCCATGGTGCAGCTTCCAGGGTGTAGCTTCATGGGTTGCATCTCCATCAATCTTTGCGCAGCTTTCTTGCTGCATTGTCCTCCCAGATGGGCAGTGTAGTTTATAGTACCGCGTTCCCTTGCAACTACTAGGAGAACTAAGACTATCCTGTTGCCATATAGTCATTGTGCAGGATCCCCTATATACAACTTCAACTTGCTCCCATTCACTCTTCTCGAGAAGCGTTCCCTATTCAGCTTCGCAATTTGAACTACGCCTCCATTTGTAATTTCTTTGACAATATATGGCCCTAACCAATGCATTTGGAATTTACCCGTAAATTTATTGAATTTACTATCATATAATAGGACAAAATAATTTACCTTGAATGTATGAAGCTTGATACGGCGATCATGCCATGCTTTTTCATGTTCCTTCGGTACTTGTTGATGGAATCCTACCAAAAACCGATCTTCTTCGAGTTCCATCTGCTACACAAGCTATTCCTCCAAGGCCTTGCAGTCTACCATATCTGTCAGGGCTTCTATGCACAAGCTAGGCACAATGTACTCCATCGACATTACAACTTCAACCTTGTATACTAACCTAAACAACGTTTTCCCTATCATCTTCTTACAAGTAGTCCTGTAAGCCCATATCACTGCAAATACGCGTAGATCCCAGTCATTATGTTGTGCATTTAAGATCTTTGTTAGTGCATTCTCTAAAATCTTATTGAAGGCTTCAATAGTTCCATTGGCCTGCGAGTGATACGATGTACTCTTATGATGGTAGACCTGGAATTCTTCAGTCAATGATCATTTCGTTCAGAAAGTGCATACCTCTGTCACTCATCAACACTTTCAGGCAACCAAATATGGTTAAGACATACTCAAACAGGAAATTTGTTATCGTATCCCTTGTATAATCCTTAACCAGTTGCACTTCCGCCCATCTAGTTAGATATTCCGACGTGGTGATGATATAGTGCACACCTATTTTCTTTCCATGGGGGTGAATTGGCCCAATAAAATCAATCACCCATTTCTCAAAGGGCTGCAAAGATACTTTAGGATTTAGTGGCAACTCATCTCTTTGTGATGGTCTTCCAGTTCTTTGACATGCATTGCATGCCTTACAATATGCCTTGGAATACTTGTGCAAAGTTGGCCACCATAGACCTACGTGAAAAATATTCTGCATAGTTTCCTTGCCTGCATAATGACCTCCCATGACTTCCCCATGAGCTTCAATGAGAATGTTATCCCACTCAAAGTCTGGCACATATCTTTGCAATATTTCATCTGCACCCATATTGTACAAGTGTCCTACAATAATGGAAAAATTGGCCACGCACACTACTGATTCCTTCTTTTGCTGACTTGTATATCCTTCTAGTGTCATCCCCATAGTCAAGAAGTGAATAATGTCTGAAAAATGATAATTTTTTATGTGCACTGCAAAGAGATATGCATATGGCAACCCTTCTTCTAGATTATTAAGCTCCTCTCCTGTTTCTATCCGTGATAAATGGTTAGGTCTCGCATTTAACCTTCCTGGATTCATAATGACTTCAAAGTCATACTCCTGGAATAAAAGAAACCATCTGTAGATCCCCCCCCCCCACAACACAATCTCATTGACCAAGTATTTCAAGGCAAAATGGTTTGTATACATCTTGAAATGCCCTCCTAATAGATAATTCCTAAAAAAAATTAGCGTGTACATCATGGCCAGTCCTTCATGCTTAGTCCTCAAATAATTCTTCTTGGATTTTGATAATTTCCTACTGGCGAAGGCTATAGGATGGTCCATTTCTCCTTCACCAGCCTATGTTAGCACTGTACCCACACACAATGCAAGAGGCATCCACATGTACGTGAAACTACTTTTTCCAATCAAGGAATACCAAAATTGGCATAGTGACCATCTTTTCTTTCAACACATTTAGGCTGCACTGACATTATTCATCCCAACAGAATGTTGTGTCCTTGTTCAGTAGTTTCTCCATGGGTGCAGTAATTTGATCATAAGATTTGATAAATTTTCTATAATATCCCGTATGTCCCACTATTGCATGCAACTACTTGATGTTCTTAGGGGCCTCCAAATTCACAATTACCGCAATCTTTGCAGGGTCCATCATCAATCCTTGCTTACACACCACGTGACCCAACAAGATCCCAAAGGGAACACAAAATATGCATTTCTTCAAATTCAGCATGATCTGGTATCTACGACATGTATCTAACATCAAGCATAGACTTGCTACATGGCTCTTCACTAATCCAAATACCGTCCATTCATCAAAGTATACTTCTAGAAACTTATGAATAGACTCTTTGAATGTTGCTATGACTACACGGGAAAATATTGCAGATGCATTCTTAAGCCCAAACAACATCACAGTGTATTGAAAAAAACCCACTCTGTTGTGAAGGTTGTTTTTCTCCTATCCTTAGGCGCAATCCTGATCTATTGATACCTAGAAAATTAGTCAGTAAAGGAATAGGCTTCATGGCCTCCAACATTGTCTAACACTTCATCTATAAACAATGTTGTTAATGGGTCATGGACACGCGCATCATTAAGCTTCCGCAAATCTACACAAATCTTTATTTCACCTTTTTGTTTCTTCTCCTGAACCACCATTGGGCTCACTCAATCAGATTATTTAACCAGTTCTATGATTCCTACCTCCAACATCTTATCCATCTCTTGGAAAAGATTTTCCTTGTATTTAGGATTAAGGCGATATGACCTCTATTTAGTAGGCTTCATGTCCGGCTTCAGAGTGATCTTCATAATGCCCAAATCACTAACTATGCCCTTCAAATCCAAAAACTTAGTAGGGAAGAGATCTTGTTATTCATGGAGTAACTCAACAACTTTATCCACAGTAGCGTCATCCCAATAATCTCCAATCTTTGTGAACTTTGGTTCTGCTTCAGTGCCAATGTTTACCTGCTTTGTCTTCAATGGTGCGGAGATGTCCGAGTTTTCTATTTGTAGGCCTTCAACTTCACGATGCCCTTCTGCCTCTAGAATATTAATGTTTCCCGAATCTTTATCTTCCTCTTCAGTGGTCACATTATAGCATTCCATCGCATGGTGCAGCTAGGTGCTCCAATCTGGTTGGGTCCATTCCATAGGTTTTGTAGGCATTCTCAAGATGATCACCTTAATCTCTTGTAGAGCTTCATCAATGCTTGTGAAGCCATCTTCAAGGATGAAGGTAAGGAAGAATCCTTCCTTCAATATATCCCATTCCACAGTGCCATGGCAGAGTTCCGTTTCTAGATACCAGTTCATGGGAATGGTATCCAAAGTATGGAAAAATATGTGTACCACTCTGGCTGCGGTTCTGTTCCCCATGATTTAGTCCATTTTCTAGGTGATTGGGCGTATCGTTGCTTCCATTATATTTCTAAGTCATTCTAATGTTAACATGCCCAAACCGAAACTTCATCATTCTTCTGTAATCTGGCCATCCAACAAAACTATCCTTATGCATTCCCCACCATCGTAGCAGTGATCCTTAGGGACTTCATGCTCAAATTCATCCAAAAACAAATCTACGTTAGTTAAACCATCATAATAGGGTAATTTCCTTACCTCTGATGAAACATAGTGCATCGACTTCATCATCATATTGCATCGCAATGCATATACTTCATGCAAGCAATTTTGTCAATGCTCCAACTCTTCGTCTGAATCAGAGGTGCAGGAACTCTCCCAATCCGATGCAATCCATCCATCTACTTTCAGATTGATCCCATCCTGGTCCTGTGTTTTTATCTTGTAAATTTGATCTAGTTCATCATCACTTTCCTCATAATCGCAGACTGGTTCGGTATATCGTGCCCCTTTTGTAGGGTCCAATGGTATTACAACCTGACGTGATTTTATTTCAAATGACATTGTCCCATTCTTCAAATTGATGATCCCATTCATTTCAATGGCCCAGTCAATTCCCGTTCATCCACGATTTCTATAACCTCAAAGTTGAACATCGCATTTGCACCTTCTATATCAATTGTTACTCCTGTTAGAGTTGGTCTTGTCATTCCTCCGTCAGAGATCAAAACTCTTTCTGCATTTCATTTTTAGGTTTCTCGCTCCATCCACTCAGGTGCATTCTGCTAGGGGCATGCCATAATCTAATAGAAAGGTCTTGTCAGTCATTTCCCCTCATGTCTGGCACCTGTTGGCTTAGGTATTTTCATCAATGTTCACTAAAGTCCATGACAGTCAATGTTTGATCTTTTAATGGACAAGAGTCATTTTCAGTCATTAGGTCTAGGAATTAGATAAATTGGTCTTCAAACATGTCCATTAAAGCCATGCAGGCCAGAGGGAGACCCTTACAAAGTTTTGATTTAAATATTTTCATCGTCATGTTGACAGATTACGATTGTTCTTCAAAACTCTGTTTTGAAGAAAAGTCAAACACTGTGTCATTTGTGAAAATTTTCAAAAACGTTTCTGGTTGATCTCTTTAGGCGCATTCATGGTTTCCTTGGCCAAATGCCATGTCAACAACCCCTGCAAAAAAGTGCCAAAAATTTCATCATTTTAGCTAAAAATTCAAAGGGAAAGTGAAATACAAAGTTGCATTAAATCAGGGAAAAAGTGCCAAATCAAAACATTAGCAAAGTGGGGTTTGAAGAAACAAAAATCAAACCCATGACTCCAAATGCCTTTATATAGAGTTTCCACAAGGAATAATGTCATTTTGCACACCAAGGATAGAGAGAAAGCATTTCAAGGTGATTGAGAGAGCAAGCTCACGTTTTGAGTGAGGTTGGAGGTGTTTTCACAAGGCGCGGCACATAGACAGAGACGCGCAGCGTACAGAGGGAGCGCGACGCACTGGGTGCTACCACACAATGTTAAATTAAGATGGGCACAATGCACATAAAGGATGCAGCGCACAAGAAGAGGGGCATGGCGCACACCTACAAAGGCCCGGTTTTGTTCCAAATTTGCAACAAATCGCTTTGAATCCCTTCCAATTGATAGATTTCATAACAACACATAGTTCCATACATCATCAAAGGGCAGCCCAAGCACAGTCCATATACAACAGTCATGGCATTTGAGCATTCATCAGAGTATGAAATGGAAACCCAAAGTGAGTCATCCTCGGAAGAACAGGCTCCTCGGAGACATCATAAAAGTGGCAAACATGTTAGGGATGATCCAACCACCCTCATAGAATTGCAGGCCTGCCCTCTTGCTATGTCATGTTTCCAACATCTGTCATGTTTGGAGTTTTGTCAAAAGGTGGCTAGTGTTCGAGTTCATCATGAGTTGGCCCATATTTTTGTATTTCACTTACATGGAGATCACCCTATCTTGGCCGGTGTCACCCTCACACTGACACCTGAAACTGTCTCATTAGCAACCGACATATTGAACGTTTGAGAATCATGGCACAAGAAACAGAAGGTTGAATGGCAGCATTATGAGCCTTACATTAAGGCCAGTTTCTTGAGGCAGCTCAAAAGAGTCTTTCCATTCCGATATCTGAAAGATGAATATGCTCCACTAATGAAGTTAACATGAAATATTTCAGCTGTGAGGGGAGGTTCTCTCGCTTATATGCCTATCACATCAGGTTGCTCATGCATTTTACCAGGGTATGGATGATGAACATCCCATATTTCATTTGCAGGAACATAGAGAGGATGAACACCTTCATGCAACACAAAACCCCTCAGCAACAACTTAACAGTG
This sequence comes from Pinus taeda, assembly GCA_000404065.3. Classification (NCBI taxonomy): domain Eukaryota; kingdom Viridiplantae; phylum Streptophyta; class Pinopsida; order Pinales; family Pinaceae; genus Pinus; species Pinus taeda. The sequence goes on along the minus strand of APFE030794850.1, from coordinate 19,765 downwards.
TTTATCACTTTGCTCTTATTAAGATTTTGGTGGTTCATCAGCTGGGATTGCAAGGCATTACTTGGGATGAGTTCATCTCCCATGACCTCTTCAGCACTTCATAGGTATTATCAGAGGTTGAACATGAGAGAGGTGGTCCTTCTCATCAGTATGAGCACCATGAGACCACTACTATGCCAATATTCATCACCTATCAGAGAGGCAGTAGGCATTTGTTTGCAGCAGCAAAGCGAGTGTTATCTCCACCCGGGGTGGAAGGGGCCTGTCTTTCGACATCGGCAACACAGGTACAAGACAGGGGCAAGAAGCCCATGCATGATGAGGGGCAATTAGGTGAACGAGAGGCTGAATTCATCCTCATTCATGATGATGATACAGATGTGGAGAGTGCCAAACTTAGGAGGACTATCCAGGAGCAACAAATGGAGATCCAAGCCTTGTCTCTCAATTTGGAGAGGGCTAAGTGGATTATCAGGTATTTGGAGCAGAGGAAAAAACAGCTCAAGGACCACCATGAGATCATGGAGCTGCAAAACATCCGTGAGAATTGCCAAGCTGCCCAACATAGGAGGATTGAGCTCACTCCGTTAGAGCAAGAGATTAACAATGACCGAGAGTCTTGGCTCGATCATATCAACATCCACCTTGAGAGACTGTTAGAGAAGGACGACAAGGACAAAACCATATTGAGGTAGATGGTTTATCACTACAGGGCACGAAACATGAGTTCAAAGGCTTGGATAAGGAGTTTGAACACAAATTTGGGGAGAGCGACAAAGAGACAAAAGAGGAAAAAAGAGAAAGATCGGCTTCGAATCTTGGTTGAAGCCTCCGTGGCCCAACATAGCACCTCATAGGGAACCTCCAACCCAAATTTCAAAAAATTTGGGGCAATTTTGGTCACATGACAAATTTTTGGGCATAAAACAGGGTTTTTCTCCCTATGCGCCGCGCCACTGGCGCGACGCTTAGGATTGGGAGCTCCAAATCAAGAACGGTTTGCATTTTTGGATTCAGCATGAAAAATCATGACTGCTGGTGCATGGACGAGAAGTTTGGGCAAGTTTTGAGTCCCGAGGAGGTAAAAAATACTCAAAAAATGACCTCTCTGCCCCTATTTTGACACGCTGGAAGCAGTCTTGGGAGATTGAAGTTTTGGAGGGGCAAATGAGCACCAAATTCAGAAATGCGACTTGGTTTGGAAACTAGACAGGCATGGCTTTCTAACAAGCACACTTGGGTACAATTTTGACTTCAGAAGGTACCTCAAAATCGCCTCCAAATGGCGCAGCGCATATAGATTTGGGTGCGGCGCACTGGGACCCAAAGGCCAAAATCACTTCCGCTCCGCGAAATTTCGATTCGCGACTTTCTCCAAGTGGGGCCGCTCATTTACACTATATTTTTCTTGAAAACTAAGGTAATGTTTAAAAATCATTTTCACTAAAGGTGGGCTCCTATCCAAGTGGCAAAGGAAGGCGAGCAGTCACCCAAGCAATTTGTCATTTTTGTAACGCTGCACCTGTCACTAATGGTTGGCTTTCCATTTCCATTTTGTAATGATTTGAAAAACTCCCCAACTGTGGGTCATTCTATTTCCCAATGGCATAGTCTATTTATTGTATGCAAAATCATTTTCAAAGGGTTGGTTGTGATTTCTGGGAGACTGTGGGAGAGAAACTCAGCTCTTCATTGTATATTTTGATAGAGAATTAATGAAAGACAGCGGCTCTGGTTCATGAGATTCATGTGGTGTGAGTGTAGCAAATGTGTTCTCTTTATGTTTCATATGTATTTCGTTATGTTTCACAGTTCATTCATATTCATTTCTAGTGAAATTCTCTAAGTAAGTTAAGGTAGAATTCATGTTTATTGCTCTTCCTGTGGGAAAGTTTCACGTTATGTGTTCTTCTTTTGTTGAAAAGGATTCATGTGTTTATGCCCTTTTCACCCTCCTAGACAATCTTTCCGTTCCGCATTACTTCAAATTTAATTGCTAGACTTTCCGCCTGTCTTGCCTCACGAAATAATCTGTGCCTTTGTGTTAAATTCTCTGCTCATATGGTTCGTTGGTCCCATACATCCCAGAAACTCAGTCATTTATAAAAAATTGCTTCTTGTTTCCATATTTATTTACCTAGCCTAAAATCAATATTGTAAGTCACCTCAGACCATATCGTTTATTTATTCACTGAGCGTGACACAGAGAGAGCCCTCTCCTATTCTGGTAGGGCTAGCTACCAGACTGAGCGTGGTTTGTGGTTACCCTAAATTTTGCCTTCCTTCAGTATAAGGCAGATTTAGGTGCTAACACAGTGGCAACTCCACTGGGGATGAAATTACTCCCCTTAGTTCTTGACAATTCTAAGCTTCCGGATGATAAGTTTAGAATTTGATAGGCTGAGTGAGTTGGTTGTGTCCTTTGATTTGATTTTTCTCAATAGCACGTTGGCTTCTAGAAGATATACCAGAGCTAATCCAAATCCAGATCCTCCACACATCTATGAAAATCCCAATTTGATTCCAAGACTTCGTCGTCAAGAGAGCTCTATATCTCCCGTGTTCAAATCCCATTCATGTGCTGACATTTTTGAGTATCTTGAAGAGCTAGATTTTGATGACCAGTTTGAAATATCCTTGTTCGAGACCAAATCCGAAAGGGCGGTTGACTCTATTGTCCCCAATCCAGAGTTTCTTGTAGAATTGGAAACTGAAAGGGCTAACTGATCAATTGATAATTACATTGTGGCATAGCTTCAAACTCCAATTGCTAGCCCCCTACGAACTGCGCACACTCCTCCAACACCTCCAAGGCCAAACCCACCAAGAGTGATGGCTGCTCATTTTGTGCCTCTTGTTCTGCCTCAAGTTTTAGATGATATGCCTGCAGATTATTAAAGCAAAATCCCGTTTTTTGATGGCACTCCTAACAACATTACCACTCAACAACATGTGGACAGAATGGCAGATTTCTGTGAACTTCATGAGATCGATGCGAAGAATGTGGAAATGAGACTCTTTGTATAGACATTTGTAGGTGAAGTGAGGAAATGGTTTAGAGGCTTGCTGGTTGCACGTATCGCTACCTTGGCCGACCTACAAAGACAATTTCTAGGCCGCTGGGAAGTGAAAAAGAATCCTCTTCAAATTCTGGCTGAATATGAGCAAATCAAACGTAACGCTGGTGAGTCGGTCCAAGACTACTGCATTAGATTCAATTCTGTTTATAATGAAATTCCCGATCATCTAAGGCCACCTGTGGGGCTAGCCATGGTGAATTTTTCAGATGGTTTTGATGCTGACATGGCTTATCAATTAAGAGAGAGAGAACCGACCACAATGGAAGACATGCAGAAGATAGCGGTCAGTGTTGAAGCTAATCTGCTAACCAAGAGGGCTAGAGAAAAGGCAGAGAAGAAGGTCATCGTAAAAGAAGAATCTTCCTCGGTAGATCAATTACTCTAGAAGGTAGAGCAGATGCTTGAAAGGGTGAAACTTGACAAACCTGAGCCACAAGTTAGAAATCCTAACTTTCGTGGCCATCAACAGTCACAATATAGAATAAGGCAGAGAGATCGGCGAGCCCAAGAGCAGACAACACAGCAGCCAGGACAACCACCTTTGCAGTAAAATTTTGTGCATGGACCAGAATCAGATGAGAACGGGAATATAATAGGTGAAGAAAACCACTTATTTACTCCGGATGATTTGCCTATTTATATTACCGAGGATGAGGAGTATGCAGTGTAGAAATTTTGAATAATAAACACATATTCAATCGAGATTATCCTGATCATGTACTATTGCGGAATACATAAACAATACATAAGCTCCTCTACATTGATCATCAATATAGCAGCATCAATAACAATAAAACATCAAGAGCATGCACACATTAACACAGTATGTAACCCGGGAAAAGCTTACAGCTGAAAACCCCACACTATCTGTATATTAATGATTGAGAACATGTAACATTACAATAGTCAATACTTCTCACAAGTATCCAACACTATCTCCACCTGTTACACGCAATACAACTCAGATTTGATCTCCAAATCTATTCCACTGCTTGCCTGCCTCCACACTGCTCAATACCTGCTCAAGAATGGATGAGAATGGTTGAACCAAACTCGTATTTACCTCAAAAGAATCACTCACACTAGGAATCACGTGAGCAAAGGCTATAATCACTTGGTATTGGCCAATACTCATTGGCATAACTCAATCCCATTGATTGTGCAAA
>APFE030794839.1:8280-31194 GCA_000404065.3 Pinus taeda | reverse complement strand
AGTTTTGTTGGGTTGTCTGCAGCGTCTTCTAAAGCGAATTTTGAAGTGTGCTATTGAATTCGGCGTTTGCAGGAGTGCAAAGGTTTTTCTCAATTTGCAGCGAAAGTGAGTAAAAAGAGCAAAAAGAGGGCTTTTAAACCTTTTATAGAAAAACAATTATTTTTGGCGGGTTCATTTACAAATGAACAGTTGGCGGTTTCTTCGATTAATCGGGAAGGTGGTATTGGAGGGCCATCGCACCGCTTTTGTGGTGCGGGTGGTATTTGGGAGGGTTCACCCGATGTGCTTTAGAGCACGACACGTATCATTCGAGGGGTCAAGGAAAACCGCCTTATCGGGCGGGTAAAGGTAGGTGATCAGGTTCAGCCAATATGGATGTGGGCCGTTGGATGAAAAGGATGTTTATCGAACGGTCGTCGGGCTAGGGAAACGCGTGGGTGATAAAGCGTGGGTTTAGGGGAGGGGTTCAACGTTTAAACACTGGCGGTGTGGTTTTAATTAGGATTTTAATCATTGGGTTAAAAGTTTAATGGCGGAGTTTAATTCTGTGGGTAAAGGTTGGTGGTTGGGTGATCCCGATATGACTGCGGACTGTAGGATTTGGGCATGACTGATCGGATGATGGTCGGGCGAGGGAATAGCTTGGATAAAGTGTACGAAGGGTTTAAGGGGGGCCGAATCTTTAATCACAAGTGATTTGTGATTTATTTAGGGTTAATGAGGGGATTTATATGTTTTGTAGGGATAAGGGGTAAATGTATAGTTTTTAGTAAAACTAAGGGTCGGGGGTATTTACATAAGGGAATTAATTCATTACGGGATAATGGGATTTCGAGGAATTAATTCAATAAAAAATAGAAACTAATATGAAATATAAATGACAGAGTGGGTTTTTTCTAAGAAAAAAGGTGGAATGTCACGTTTGCACGCTTTTCATGCCTTCCATACTTAGGTTAAAGTGTTTTTTGTGGGTTTTTGAGTGAAAAGGGATTTACATGGGGGTTTCCACTTTTCCTAGGTAAATGGTGTCAACGATAGGAAAGTGGGGTTTTATTAGGGAGATGAGGGGAAATGAAGGGAGATGAATTTTTTATGAAAGGGATTCTAGCACTTGTGCCCATAAGTCATTAAGCCGAGGGACCAGTCCCTCCAAAAGTCAGAGAAATGCTCTGAGCCTCTTTGACTTAAAGGATTTGAGTACTTAGAACTTATTTGTGGGAAATTAGTAAGTAGAGGGGTGAAATGATTGATGGGATGTTAAGTAAACCAAGTTGTAAACCATTGTCCTTGCTTCGTTTACCACTTATGCACATTTTAAGGATGCATTTAAAACATGACATAAGTGCTTTTGTGTAATCACATGATATTTCTGCAACCTTTCTTCTACTTACCCATTTACTCACTCTACCATTTCTTCTTCATTTTATTTGGGTGCATTTAGGCTAGCAAACCCTTAACAATTTTTTTTCTTTTACAAAGCAAACTATCTAATTCTAACCTTATATCCTCCAAGGGTTCAGATAAATTGATGAGCTCCTTTTATTTACTCTACCTATCTAATGATCTGCCAAGGTTAAACTATTTGGTCAGATTTTATTCTCTAACTATAAACATAAAATTCAAAGCATGGTATAATCAAGATGAAACAATTTGATTACCATGGATTTTGGCATGAATAACAAGGTGCACACAATCATTATTATGCATAAAGGTAAATAGTAGTGGAATTTTGACTTGCACACTTTCATGGCCTCTTTTGTTTTTTGGGGTTTATATATTTTCATTTTTTGACCTTTTCTTATTATTTTTGTCCTTTGATTATTCTTTTAGGACATATGCTCTTTGCATTTTTGAATTTTTTAATATGGAAGAAATTTGCAGAAAGCAAAGATATATACACTATTACAAGGCTTAACCTTAGTCATTTAAAATTATGACTCCTATTGGTATAGGAACCTAATAGTGGCTCCACTTGGGGATGGAATTTTTTAGTGAAATGTCAAGAACTTTCAAGATCAGTGGCCTCAAAATTGTTGTTGATGTTACCTTGCAAAGTGTTCCTCTATGCATCTACATTATTGATACTTATGACAGTAAATCTTTAAAAGCTCAGGGCCTTCTCTTTGGGCTTCAACTTAAAAAATCACCATCCAATCCAAACTATACTTTTGAAAATAAAATATATACAAATGGGAAATGAAAATTAGTAGCTAGGTTCAAAAATAGTGTTTAAGCATTCGACCATTCACTGGCCCACCTTCTGCTTCTGTACCATCAAGTTCTCTCAGGAAGAAAACATCATTTCCTTTGTAAGCATAGATGACATAGGGACCTTTCCATAGGAAATCAAATTTCCTATGTTTACCTTTGTCTTCCCTCCTTGAATCCCACTTGAGCACCTTGTCACCAAGGTAGAAATCTTCAGCCTTGGTTCTCTTATCAAAAATATTTTTAACCCTTTCCTGCACAACTTGAGACCTGATGTAGACCTCTTCTCTGGTTTGTTGAAGATGAATATTTTGGTTGATTCTTCTTTGGATACTATTGGGTTCAACCTGCAATTGTTGAAGTATCTTCATTACTAGTACTCCCAAAGAGGAGGAAAAGACAACTTCCATCCCATAAACTAGTTGATAGGGAGAAGTACCAATTGGTTTCTTAGTAGTCAATTTGTTTGCCCATAAGGCATTGACTAGCTTTTTATTCCAAGTTTTCTTATTTTCCTCTAGTAACTTCTTGATGATGTTTACCAGGCTTTTGTTTGAGGATTCTGCCAGTCCATTTCCTTGAGGGTAATAGGCTATAGAATGAACCAAGGTGATATGATACTTATTGCAAAAATCTATCATTCTTTTGGATTTAAAGGTTGCTGCATTATCAGTAATGAGCTTAGTTGGACATCCAAATCTTGATAGAATATTAGTTTCAAGGAAGGTTATGATAATATTGTCTATGGCTTGCCTTGAAGGTATGGCCTCTATCCATTTTGTGAAGTAGTTTGTGGTTGTGAGGATCCATTTGTGCTGGGCAGAGGAGGGTGGGTGAATTTCACCAATGAAATCTAAACCCCATTGTCGAAAAGGTATTTCAGCAGAGATTGGCTTGAGGGGTAAAGGTAAAAGATTTGTGTTTCCCTCAAAAATTTGACATTTGTGATGGGAGGTCACATAATTCTTGACATCAGGGAACAAGGTAGGCCACTAGAAACCATCTCTAAGGATTTTATCTGCAGTGGTCTTCCAGTAAAGGTGTCCTCCACAGTCACCTACATGAAATTCTTGTAAAATTCTGTCAGATTCATCTTTTAATAAGCAATTAAGAAGAATACCTTCATGATCTCTCCAAAACAAAGCATTATCTAATATACAAAATTTCAAGGATTTCATCTTTAAAAACCTGCTTTTAGTCCTAGATAATTCAGGAGGAGCTTGTAAGTTTTGTAAAACATTAATAATATCAACATACCAAGGTGATTCAGTAAAGGCCTGGCTGATTAGTGGAGTCTCCATCTCCTCTCCATCATCTATTGTTGCAATAAAGCTTATATCCAAGGCCTGACAATTTGATTCAGCCATGAGCTTGGCCAAACCTTGGCCCTTGATTAACTTAGTAGGTTTGATTTCTATATCATACTCTAAAATAGTAGCAATCCACTTTCCCCTCTTGTCATTGGGACCATGCCGAGTTAAGATGTATTTGACCACTGAATTTGGAACGTAGGCTACCATATGAGAATATAAAATGTATACCTCGAAATCCTTAATGGCTTTGAATAAATCCAATGTTTGCTTTTCCATTATATTGTATTTTAAGGGGGCATCTCTCAGGGCTTTGCTAAAGAAAGAAATAGGTTGTTCATAGCCCTGGTCATTTTTCTACAGTAAAACTACAGCTATTGTGTGCCGAGAAGCAAAGGAAAACAAGATGAAATCTTTGTCAAATTTAGGACTGATTGACATAGGTGTTTGAGTTAAGGCCAGTTTAATGTCTTCAAAGGATTTTTTAGCCTCAACAGTCCATTTTATGGTCGAGTCTTTTTTTAGCATATTGTTGAGTGATCTAATTAATTCTGCTAGATTAGATATAAATTTTCTAAGAAAGTTAATTTTTCCTAAAAAAGCTTGTAACTCTCTAATGTTCCTCGGGTGTTGTATCTGTAAGATGGCTTTTATTCTTGCAGGGTCTATTCTTATACCATCTTTTGAAATTATGTGACCTAACAACTTTCCTTCCTCTAACCCAAACAAAGACTTCTTGGGATTTAAGGAGATTCCAAATTTCCTGCATTTAATAAAAACTTGTCTTAGATGATCCAAATGTTGATTGTCAGATTTTGAAAAAATAGTAATATCATCTAGATACATCACAAGGAAATCATGAATTTATTTTGCAAAGGCTATATCCATATCCCTCTAGAAAGTGGCTCCTACATTCATTAGCCCAAAAGGCATTTTCACATACATAAACGTGCCCCAAGGAGTAGTGAAGGCAGTATTGGGTTGGTCATTTGGATGAACCAAGATTTGATTGTAACTAGAAAACCCATCTAATAATGAGATTCTGGTTGATCCAACTACCCTTTGTAAAATGTGATCCATTTTGGGGAGAGGCTAGTTGTCTTTTAGTGACACTTTGTTGAGGTTTTTGAGATCCACATAGAGTCTGACCTCACTAGTTTTCTTCCTAGTTGGCACCAAGTTTGAGACCCAATCAGAAAACCCGATTGGTGCAATTATTTTGGCATCATACATCCTCTGAATTTATTTTTCAATTGAAGGTAATAAGATAGGATTGATCCTCCAAAGTTTTTGTCTGAAATGCTTTTGATTTTCTTTAATAGGAATTGTGTGTTGGATGATGTTGGTGTCATAGGATTTGAGGTCCTCATAACTGCAAGCAAAAACATCTTGAAATTCTTTCAATAACTCAATGTATTTTACTTTTTCAGTGGGAGGTAATTATTTTGAGAGTTTGATCAGTTTAGGATTTTCACTGGTGCCTATATCACATTCCTCCATATCAGACCTTAATGGTTCCATTTTAGGTTTCCTAGGAACATCATTTAATCAAATAAATATTCCATAGGGGTTAATCCCTTTGGTAAGAAGTTACCCTTGAGATTAGTTATTTCAGTTTCTTCATTGATTATTTCATCAATCTCAATTTGGTCTAAGTTATCTACATCTGATTTAGTAAATTTAGTTAGGTTAAATCTATCTAGTTCATCACCTTCTATCTCATTTATTTATAACTCATTCATAGTGTCAAGATCTATGGATGTATCAGTATCTATGTTGTTATTAACAAATTCTTCTTCTGAAAGTAAAAATTTATGTATTTGTTTGTCATTAGAAATATTTTCCAATTCTTCAAATTATCTGGAATTGTCAGTCTATGCCTAACTTCAACAGTGCATTGATGGTTAGGTTGGAAGGATAATTTGCAAGTGCCGGCAAACATTGCTAAACTATGGCCTTGCATGTTGTGTTTTCTGGGGATTACTGCAAGCTTTGTTTCTAAGAAAGTGTTAAGTATTGCTACAGTAGTTCCTCTATAAGAACTTAAACTAGGGTCCTTTGTCATATATACATCATCTATTTGTTTTATAATTAGTTCAGAGTCTCCCATGACAGAAACTCTTTTAGCTCCTAGATTCCTAACTAACTTAAGACCTAAAATTAAAGCTTCATACTTGGTACATTTAAAATTCAATCTATATGCATGGCCTTCTGAATGATTATTTTCCAAATTGTATATCCACACTCCTGCTCCTGCTCCAAACTTATTAACTGACCCATTAAATTCAAGATGCCATATTATCTCATGCTCATAATTTTCACTTTCTGGTGCAACAAACTTTTCAACACTTACAATAGTTTATCCATCTTGCTCATTGAAAAATTCTAAAGTTTGGTTAGTTTCATTTTGTGTATAAATTGCAATTTATTTTGGTTCTGTATTAATATTGTTTGAAATTTCTTCTGGTGTTTGATCATCATTATACAGGATAAAAGAATCAATGTATGAGTGTATGGAGTAGATGGGAAAGTTTTGAGGTCGATCCTGGTTACTTACCGTGTATTTCATTAAGGTTTGTCGGTATAGTTTCTTAAGTTATCGAAAGACAAAGATTGTTGCATGTGACATATCTAGTTGTAAGGATCCATGGAGTTTGGCTCCCCATGATTTGGATAACATCATGCCATACTTTGGTGGGATGTCAACAACTACAATATCCATAAGGATGCTTTTGGTAGAATATTGGACTAAAGTAACACAAAAATCTTTAATCAATCCTAGACACTTTACTTGACTGGATTCAAATGAGAATAAGTCTTTATAAGGCCTTGTAATGTCTAGGTTTAATTTCTCCATCATTGATTTAGGCATTAAGTTGTGAGAGGCCCTAGAATCCAACATTGCATTGTGTATAATTTTATCATGGATACTAAGGCTGATGTAAAAAGGTGGAACTCCTCCTTCTAATGGTTTTCCATTCACATCTGGGCCCAATATGAGTTCTGGTTGGTCATCAAACAAGTTGACAGAATCCCCATTTTTAGCAATGTTTAAGGTCCGGTTTATCTATGATTTGTAAGTTTCATTCTTGATTAGTTCTGTTAAAGGAACTGGAATCTTTGGCTTTGCTATCTCTGCTCCTAGATTGAATGGTAAAGAAATTTTTTCTATTTGAAGGTTTTGGATTTTTGAAGCAGGGATCTGAGTAGACTTATCTTCTTTTCCTTTACTGGGGATTTCCTTATGTGGATTCTTAGATCTGGTGTTTTCAGTTTTGTCCACTGGTTCCTTAGGTGGAATTGAGGTGGATGGTTGATCAATAGAAGTTTGATCAGAGGTTATATCTACAATGGTGGGACCATAAGGCTTTGGGTTCTGCCTAGGGAGAATTTGGAGGATCTTTGAAACAGGGGCTTCTTTTATTTTCTTAGGTTGATTTTGTATTGTTTTCTTGGTTTGGTTAGGGACATCAACATTATTTCTGCTTCTTAGATTATACTATTTATGTACTTCAAAAATGGTAGAATCGTATCCCTGTTTGTAATCAAATGACTCTCCAGACTCGATCTGTAATTGCTACAACATATGCAGTTCCCGCTCATCTTGGGTGAGAAAAACAGTGTCCTCATCATTTATTCCCATTAAGTTAATTTGTGTGTCTTGTTCTGGGTCTTCAGGATGGGACGTTTCTGCATAATTTTCATGAAAAGGAGGCCTAATGTTATGATCCGATCCATTTTTCCCAATGTTTTGATTTGATTTGATTTGATATTATATATATATATATATATATATATATATATATATATATATATATATATATTATATTTTATATATTTATATATATATATATACATTATATATATATATATATATATTTTTTTTTTTTTAATTTCAGGTTCCTAACTGGAGGTGCTTGTTGGTTATCCCATTGGGGTTTCCTTTCTATGTTTTCTATTCTATCCATTAGTCCTTCCATACTTTTGGCTAAACTATCTATTTTAACATCAGATGGTGAAGCTTCATCCTTAGCAGTTCCTCTTTTTTCATTTATAACTCTGGCCCTTTTAGTTAACAAATTAGCTTCAACACTAACAACTACACTTTGCATTTCTTCTAATGTTGGGGGGTTTCTTTCCCTAAGTTGGTATGCCATATTTGTGTCAAAACCATCAAGGAAATTATTAATGCTAAGTCAGGTGGTGGTCTAAGATTAACTGGGATGGCATTATATATACTATTGAATCTAGTGCAATAATCTTGAACAGTTTCATTAGGTCTCCTTCTAATATTTTCATATTTTGAAAGGATTTGTAGGGGGTTCTTTTTCTTTTCACATCTATTCAAATATTGCTGATGGAATGCTTCTAAACTATCAATACTATTAACAGGCAATGCTCTAAACCATTTCCTAACATCACCAGCTAAAGTCTGGGCAAAGAGTCTCATTTGAACATTATCTGTGTCAATTTCGTGCAACTCAAAGTAATATGTTATCTTGTTGACATGTTTTTGTGCAGTGTAATGTCCTGTGCCATCAAATTGAACAATTTTACTTTGGTAGTCTACTGGCATAGAACCAAGTTGGGCAGGTAAAACAAGAGGAGCATATCTATTTGCCATGGCTGTAGCCTAGGAGGGTTTAAGATGTGGATGAAGAGTAGATGAAGAATGTTGCACTGAAAATTGTCACCTTGACATTCTGCTATCTGTGTGAGTTCATTACCACTCATACTTTCCTCCTCTACAAGTATAAAACATCATTTCCTCATATCAAGCCTTGAAAATAAGAGAAAAGCTCTCAAAAGTTTGTAAAACTCTGGTTCTACACTTTCTCTTTGTCTTACCTGTGGTCCCGCACCTAATGGTTATGTCTCCAGTGTACTTGACTACACTGTCTCTATGTTAAAGGTGCAGACCCCTGTAAAAGTTAAAAAGGCGCAAGTATATTATGAAAAACTCACTTTTAGTTATTTCTAGAAGCTTCTGGAAGGAATCTTGAGGTGGCAAGTTCGCTTTTTTAAGGTTCATGTATCTCATACCTTAATGAGCTAACCCCTTGATGTGAGGAGTTTATCCCTTTGAAGGAGGATTCTATCCCTTCATAGGTGGAACTGTAACCTCCTCCTCTGCACTATAAAAAGATGCATTGAGCTGGTTAACTGGTTAGAGTTAGAAGCTTGGTATTTTTGAGGGAAAATGTTGTTCGAACTTAGTCTTCTTTAGTTGAGTTTTTATGAGGAGAGATTACATACCTCTATGAATCTCATTTGGAAGAGTACAAGACTTGTCAAAGTAAAGGAAATTCCTGTTTCGGACCCCGAGAAGAACTTGTTCAACATCAAGGCTGAAAAGGTTGTAAAGTTCTTCTATTATTCAAAGTTAATAGAAATATATTTGTTTTTCTCAGTAAGTTGTCAATTCATGGTTTAGTTTATGGATTCCTTGATCACCATAATATGCATGATTTATAATATTTGCTATGCAGGTGTTATTTAATGTTTGTTTGTTTGTGATTGCAGGTCTTCAAAGATAACTCTTTCGAACGACTCGAGAATGACTACTACGAACAAGCGTTGGATCTAAGGTAGGATCTTAACACCTTTGTAGTATTTATTTATAAATCGCATATGTCTAGAGAAAGATAAGTTTGTTTGTCTGTTTGTTGGTAGACTATCTTCTGATTCTAGGGAGATCGGTCTTGTCCGCAAGATTGATTTATCTAGCCAACAAATTAGTGACTCCACTGGGGATCGAACCCAGAATCTCTGGCTTCGCAGACCAAGGGGGCAACTTCAATGTAGTCAGTTACCACCTGGGGGGCAACCTCAAGGTAGTCAGTTACCGCCTGGGGGGCAACCCCAAGGTAGTCAGTTACCGCCTGGGGGGCAACCTCAAGGTAGTCAATTACCGCCTGGGGGCAACCCTAAGGTAGTTAGTTACCACCTGGGGGGAAACCTCAAGGTAGTCAGTTACTGCCTTAGGGGCAACCCCAAGGTAGTCAGTTTCCGCCTGGAGGGCTACCCCAAGATTTTCAACCTTAAGGACAGTACATACCCTAAGGTCAACCCCAAACTCAGTATATTCCTCAGCGATGATATTCTACATATATATATTTTGCATTGAATGTTTTTACAAGTTCTGACTGGGGTGTCCACAAGATGAGCCTTGAAATGATAAAGTACTTCACTCTTCATACCTGACAAACTCTATCTCCATCTATTACAGACTTTGCACTTTAGGGGGCAATCTGTTGCACTGAAAATTGTCACCTTGACATTCTGCTATTTGTGTGAGTTCATTACCACTCATACTTTCCTCCTCTGCAAGTCCAAAACATCAATTCCTCAAATCAAGCCTTGAAAATAAGAGAAAAGCTCTCAAAAGTTTGTAAAACTCTGGTTTTGCACTTTCTCTATGTCTTACCTGTGGTCCCACACCTAATAGTCATGTCTCCAACATACCTGACCGCAATGTCTCTGTGTTAAAGGTGCAGACCCCTGTAAAAGTTAAAAAGGCGCAAGTATATTCTGAAAAACTCACTTTTAGTTATTTCTAGAAGCTTCTGGAAGGAATTTTGAGGTAGCAGGTTCGCTCTTTTAAGGTTCACGTATCTCATACCTTAAAGAGCTAACCCCTTGATGTGAGGAGCTTATCCCTTTGAAGGAGGATTCTATCCCTTCATAGGTGGAACTGTAACCTCCTCCTCTGCACTATAAAAAGATGCATTAAGCTGGTTAACTGGTTAGAGTTAGAAGCTTGGTATTTTTGACGGAAAGTGCTATTGGAACTTAGTCTTCTTTAGTTGAGTTTTTATGAGGAGAGATTACATACCTCTATGAATCTCATTTGGAAGAGTGAAAGACTTGTCAAAGTAAAGGAAATTCCTGTTTCGGACCCCAAGAAGAACTTGTTCAACATCAAGGCTGAAAAGGTTGTAAAGTTCTTCTATTATTCAAAGTTAATACAAATATATTTGTTTTTCTCAATAAGCTGTTAATTCATGGTTTATTTTATGGATTCCTTGATCACCATAATAGGCATGATTTATAATATTTGCTATGCAGGTGCTATTTAATGTTTGATTGTTTGTGATTGCAGGTCTTCAAAGATAACACTTTTGAATGACTCGAGAATGACTACTACGAACAAACGTTGGATCTAAGGTAGTATATTAACACCTTTGTAGTATTTATTTATAAATCACGTATGTCTAGAGAAAGATATGTTTGTTTGTCTGTTTGTTGCTAGACTATCTTCTAATACTAGGGAGATCAGTCTTGTCTGCAAGATCGATTTATCTGGCCAACAAAGAACTAGGACTAGTAGGTGTTGAATGGGAGATGATAGATTGGTAAGGAAGAGTAGGTACAAATGGTGGTGAAGAATGGACTTGAGAAGGTATTATTGATGAGGTTGAAGGGAACAATGGTGAACTCAAAGTAATGGAGGATTGTTCAGAAAGTTCAGAGGCTGTGGAAGTATTAACGGATGATTGTGGAGATTTTAGAATGTATTCATCAATGGATTTGTTGGCCTGTTGAACTTCAAGGTCTGCAATAAAGTTAGGATCTAGAGCAGTTTCATTGGGTGCATTTTCGAATTTTGTTCTAAATAATGACTGTTCAAATGGAACATCAAAGGGAATTTCTTCTAAAAATAACCACTCATCAGGACATATATTAGCTTTAACTAAAGGTGTCTAGCTAACTAAACTTTCTTCTTTTTTGAATTTTCTTGAAATTAGGTTGGGATTATTAACTACTGGGGCAGGATTTGGGTGTCGATTAGCCCTAGTAAAATGAGTCTTCTTGGAAGCTAGAATTTCAAACTTTTTAATTGTTTTCGGTGAGATTTTTCAAGAGAACTTCTAACAAATGAATTTAAGCGGCTTAAAATGAAGATTTAGGATTTCTTAAAACTTTATTAAGACCGAGGATTCGAAATCCCTAGTATGGTCGCCACTATGTTATCACTCAGAACTTTTTCCTAGAAGTGTTTAGAAGAAGGAAAGGATTGAGGTAACCACAAACCAACTTTTAAGCATAGTCTCTAGCTATCCTATGGCTCAGAAATGGATCTCTCTATATGATTTAGCTTTGTTTGTTGGGATTTTAGGCTAGTTCTAAAGGTTCAGGGGGGTTTTGATTTATATTGAAGGTTGGATGGTGGAATCTTTAAAACAGATGGATAGAATGATGTATTGGGACCATTGGGATATGGAGTGAAAGGAGGGCAACAGAACTAGAATTAACTCACTAAAGGGAGTGTTCAAAGGGCAAGGTAACAAAGTAAAGTGTAGGTCTTTGGGCCAGATGGGTGAAATGATCTTAACCAGGGTGAGAGAGCACTTAAGAATTCTTAGACCGAGATTAAAGTGAGGAACAAAGGATAATCATGAACAAAGGGCAATTAAGAATCCTTTGCTATAGATTACAGGGAGACTACCTAAACTAAGTAGCAATCAAGAATTCCTTAACTTAGATAATTAGCAGAAAACATTAAAATGCATAATAGTTAAAACATAGTGCATTCAAGCAAATTCTGAGATATCATTCCATATTATAGCATTTAGATTTCAGATATACAATAAATATGATGGAATTTTTTTTTAAGAAAGATAACAACACAAGAGAAAATATTTGTCTATTCTTCGCTCTACACATGAATCCTATGAAATGTCTTGTCTTTATTCATTAATACAGCTTGCTAGTCCAATAAGTGATACAATAGTTTATAGTCTTTTGAGCAAAAGGTCTATATAAATGTCTAAGAATCCACCCTACATACTTCGAATAGTGAAGTATTTATACAAAAATTATTACAAAATATATCAAAAAAAACTTGAGATTTAATCTAGGAAATAGAAAATATCTTCTTGTAGTAAGATAGAGACAACTATTGAACTGTTTCATGTTGTCCCTTTTATTGTGGTACTGCTGGCTTTTATGGTTGAATTTGTAGCCCTTTATGCTGGCTTGTTGTTGTGGTCTTTTATGCTAGAATCTTCTTTGACTTTTATTTCCTCCTGATACTCTTTAACCATGTTGACCTGTTTTCATCTATTTACATGGATGTTCTACTTTTACTGTGCAGTAACTTTTTACTGTAAATTTCTCATAGTAAATCAATCATCTTTTCCCATCATTTTGCATCAGGTAACTTGAGATTCATCATCCACCTATATATCTCATCGACCTCAGTATACTTAGCAAAATTGGGTTTAGTGATGAACAAGTGTTTTATCTCATGCTGGAGAAAAAAAAATCTCAAATGTGTTATACAAAACTTTGCCTATTGGAAATGCTTTTATAGATGAAGTGCTAGCTTGTTCTTTAGCCAGTTGCCTGAGTCAATTATCATAGTCTAGCTGTGTCATAAGTTTTCATTAATGACCAATGGACTCGTGTTAAAATTGGAAACTAGGGAAAAACTTCATGTGGGTCATCTTATTCATGACTGATAATATTTTTATAAGATTCCTCTCATCAAGAGGTGTAGGATTGATATAAAGATCATCCGATTCCAATAAGTATTCATGGAGATATGAATTTATTTTGATTATGGAATTATTATCAAGCCAACCTACAGCTCATATAGGCTCAGAAGCCCAACAGTCGCATCTATTCAACACCAATGTTGTGTATAAATATAAGAGAACTTTTCCTCATTTGCACTCACTCTTCTCATCACATCTCTCTCTGTCTACTGTGCAGAAATGAGTTTCTTCTCTACTGCGCAGAAATGGGTCTCTCTCACACATGTGAAGTCGGAAGATGTTGAACCTGAAGCTGCAACTGCAGATCCAAAGATTGACCTGCATGGCCTAGAAGATCTCCTCTTTTGAACTATGCTATAGGTTCATCTGAGCCTCCTTTCAAAGCCACAACTTTTGGTGGTGGAATGAAGTCAATCCGACGAATGGTTTGCAAGATATCGACTGCCCTAGTTTGAAGCCAGAAACTGTTGAAACTGAAGTTGCAACTGCATAAGTAAATATTGACCTGCGTGGCCTCCTTATCTAAACTGCGCTGTAGGTTCATCTGAACCTCCTCTAGAAGCCGCAACTTTTGGTGATAGAATGAAGTCAATCTGACGGTCGGTTTGTGAGATATTGTCTGCCCTAGTTTGATAATGAAGCCGCTAATGTTGATGCTGCTGATTTAGGGTTTGCTACTGCTGATATGTGTTGGGCCGTGAATACGACCACTTTGTAACACTTATTCCATCCATTTTTACTCTTCTCTATTATATTATTTGTTATAATTTATCATTTAAATCCATTTTATAAATGATTTATGCTCTTATGAATGAATATTATCTATTCTCCTTTATTTCTAATAAATTGATGATTATGCATGATTTTATCAATAATAGTTCTCATAAATCAGTTGTAACATTATTCACCATTTTTAGCCTCCAAGATAATTTCTAGATTGAAGATTTGACCATTAAATCTGCCAACTCAGAAATTCGCTGGATTAAGGAGTGACAGTTTTGCGGTTGAGATTCTGAGCAAATGGAGAAGAATCTAGAAAATCTGGAACATGGGTTTTGTCAAGAACGGGCCCAATTAATTTTAGCATGGAACAGTTTGCCCAAATTCGGCTTGTACAGAGAGAAACGCAGGCTTCTTTGAGCATGATTTTCTCAGATTTGCTGTTACGGCCGTCCTCCAAATCTCAGCTGCAAAGCCAAATTCGTCTTGCTTTTGTTGAGAGCTGGAAGGAAATATATTTTCTTGTTGATCAAATGGTTAGAATCAATCTAATTTTGTAAAAGAAATCATGTTGTACTTATCTTTATTGTAACTTCTCTCTGATCTCTCTATTTAAATGAAAACAAAGATCAAAGATGGGGATGACTTCAGGATGATTTTTGGGGGATGAAAAATGATGAAGAATGATGGTGGATTATTCATAGGATAGGGATTGTTGCATGCTGTAATTCTCAAGCATTTTCTATTGTAATGATTCCACAATTTGCTGATTAATACATGATTTGGGAGTTGTTGTTCACTCTTTTCCTTCTGAAGTAACCCAGCAACGTCCGCTGGCGGCTAAGGGCCCAGCCTTTGGTGGAGTACGCTGCTGCTGCTACTGTATATTATATTCTTTCATTTTATGCGTGGTCTGCTTATCCATTTTATTTGGTAATCTGGTATGTTATATTATTTTACATCACAGCTCTGTCACGTAATCTCATTTTCTGAGACAGAAATATCATATCGATTTTGCAACGCATTGTTGTTTCTTTAAGTGCTGATATAAATGGTTTTTACAAGATACCATTGCTATTCAATTATGGAGTGCCTGTGCTGTAACATTTGACCATTGGTATTATTTTCATCTTAGAAATTATATTTCCTTGCGATTGTTGAATCTATTGACATTGTTGTTCCATTACAAAATACAGTCGTATTCTTTATAACTAAGATTGATAATTGGATTACCATATCAGATTACTATTAAGGTGTGCCGTGTGTATTTATATTTGACTTTCCAGCATTGTTTCATATTCCATCATTAATCAATGCTGTTCTATTTCCTTGTGCTGTTCGATTTATTCTTAGAGTAAAAATTGCTATTAATTTGGCTTTGTTGTTGTTTATTTCCATTAATTAAAGTTTGTTGTTCAGATTCCTTTAATTCTAGTTTATTGTTCCATTTACGGCCGTTCCGTTTTAGACTTGCTGTTCCATTTCCTATTTGTTGTTCTATTCTACTTTCTGCTGTTCCATTTACTTGTATTTGCTGCTTTGGTGTGAGAGAAGGTCTAAGGCTGTAGTGAGCATCAGCAGTTGCTACCTAGCTCCCAGACCTATGGTCCATGCTCTAATTTCCTTTCCATCAGTTTCTAGAGGGATGGCTTATCGCTTTCGCACCCTTGACTGATAAGTTGCCTTGTGTGATTTTATCCTTTTGAAGAAATTTAGTCATAGTTTAGCATCTGTTTACTCTTGTGTTCTCTGAACGTTGTACTACTAAACATTACTCTTGAGTAAATAGCCGCCTCAGACTGAGTACACTCTTGAAATAAAAAGTCGTCTCTGGGTTGACAATTAATGTGAGGTATTTAGGAGTTAAAAAGACAGCTTTTTATTACTCCACATTTTGGCGCCATTGCTGGGGAAGTACTCATATACGTAGTCATATTCATTTTTCAAATCAAAATAGGTTAGTGTAAAAAATAAAATAAATAAGGGAATAAATAAATGCATTTTGTTTTTTTATTTAAAATTAGTTGTTTTTTGTTGCAACATGCTATGCAAATCAACATTGGTGATAATTTTTTTTTTAATTAATTTGTGTATGTAGATGATTTATAATAGAAATAGCAATTCTACAAACACTTATATTCATTTTTATCATCAATATGAAAAAATGCTTGAATATCATTTTTTTGGCTTGTGGGTTTGATGGAATTTCTGGAAAAATAGTCGAGACAATCATGTTTTTAGGGACCAAAAGTGAATATTTTTAAAACATGTTTCTATCCTAGGTAGCCCTTGATGTCTACTTTCTAACCCAATTTGAATCACTCAATTTGGATTTGAAACGAAAAAGTTAGAAACAAAACATTGACAGGGTGTCTAGTAGGAAGCTCAGGAACAGAGTTGGGACAGTCCGTTTTTGAAGGCCTAAATGAATGAATTTTTAAAACCTGTTTCTATGGTAGATTCCCCTATGAATCTAGTTTACAATACAATTGGAATCACTCATTTTTGATATTGTATGGGGAAGTTATGATCAACATACTGACTGTCTATCGTAAATCAGCACCCTTAAAACTATGTCTTTCCGGTTGTTCCTTACAATATTTGACCTATCAATTATTCTTCTATTCAAAACATATTTCTATTGAAAATAAATAAATGAATATAATTTCATTTCCAATTTGAATCATTTGAATCTGACATCAAACGAAAAATTTATGCTTGAAATATCAACTGTTGGTCTAAGTTGGGTAATCCAAAATGACTTTGTTATGCAGGTTGTTCTAACTAAAATTGACATATCATATCATTAAAATTTTAAAACCTGTTTCTATTGCAAATAAAAATTTGAATTAGCTCTCATATGGCTTTGGAATCACTCAATTTGGACGAAAAACAAAGAAGTTGTGATTAAAACACTGCTGGTTAGTATGGTCGACCACTGCTCTCCCGCAGGTGACAAATAAATTTTACTTTGTTATTTTCTCCGTGGATTCGTTCTACAGAGTAACTACTTGCTAGTTTTTTTGCATAATTTTTGGATTAAGGGAGCCCGCGCACCTCTCTTTCTCCATGATTTAATGTTTTATTGCAGGTAGATACTCGTTTTTTGCAGGTCCTAGGAGAAAAAGAAGGTCAATTTATGGACGAGTGATTTTTGAAAGAAATTTTAATGAAACAAAGGAATTTTATCCAACTCATTACCCAACAGATTCATAGAAGAACAAATGAAGAATTGATTTCCATTTGAAGATTCATGTCATGTCTTTGCTGCCAAAACATTTTTCAAAGAGATCATTTTTTTTATATAACATCATAGCTGTTGTAACTTACTTTATTTATTTACATACTATCTTTTGTTGTTTCTTTTCTAATTTTTCTTATATTTTGTATTTTAGGTGTTGCTTCACTCAAAGTATAACTCATCCTCAACATCAATACAGTGAACAACGAATTCCTTGCATGCTTGCATTTTATGCTTGTGCATTTTGCTGTTCCTTTTTTGAAGAGACAACATTTGTGTGCATTTTTGTCGTTCTTGTTGTTCCTTTTTCAAAGGGACATCATTTTTCGTTTTGCTATTCATTTCTCAAAGGAATAACACTTTTTGGGTCAACTGTTCATTTTGTTGTTCCTTTTTCACGGTTCATTTTGCTATTCCTTTTCGAAATGGAACAGCTGCTGTTCCTTTTCAAAATGGAACAACATTTCTGCACTTTCACGTTTTGCTGTTCCTTTTCGAAATGGAACAACACTTCCTCACTTTCACATTTTGTTGTTCCTTTTCGAAATGGAACAACAGTTGTCCCTTTTCAAAATGAAACAACACTTCTGCACTTTCACGTTTTGTTGTTCCTTTTCGAAATGGAACAACACTTCTGCACTTTCACGTTTTGCTGTTCTTTTTCGAAATGGAACAACACTTCTGCACTTTCACATTTTGCTGTTCCTTTTCGAAATGGAATAGCACTTCTGCACTTTCACGTTTTGTTGTTCCTTTTCGAAATGGAACAACACTTCTGCACTTTCACATTTTGTTGTTCATTTTCGAATGGAATAACATTTCTGCACTTTCACGTTTTGCTGTTCCTTTTCGAGATGGAACAACACTTTTGCACTTTCACATTTTGCTGTTCCTTTTCGAATGGAACAACATTCCTGCACTTTCACGTTTTACTGTCCCTTTTCGGAAGCAATAACACTTCGACACTTTTCATTTTTGTTGTTCCTTTTCCAAAGGAACAACACTTGTGTTTTTGTTGTTCCTTTTTCCAAACGAACGACACTTTTGATTTGTGTTGTTCCTTTTCCAAAGGAACGACACTTGCATTTTTTGTTCCTTTTCTAAAGGAACAACACTTTTAGTTTTTGCTGTTCTTTTTTCCAAATGAACGACATTTGCATTTTCATGCTTTTTTGTGTGTATTTTTGTTTTTTTGGTATGCATTTTCTTTGTTGTTTCCTACACAGAACACCACTTTCTTTTTGAGTGTTTTTGCTGTTCCTTCAAAAAAGCAACACTTTGGGAGTATTTTGAAGAGCAACCCTTCCTTTCTTTTGTGGGATTATTCCTAGTTCATCTCAACCACATTTTACAGATTCACTCTCATGGCATGCAGTACACTACTTTTATAAGGACAAGAATTATGGATTCTTTTGAAGCGAGTTATTATCATTTAAGTTATGATCTTTAATAGGACAGTTCCTTGATGATAGATTCTTTTCAAAAAGGACACAATTATTTATATACTACTTTACTGCATTGATTTCTGTTGAACGTGATATTGATTGATCATCTTAAGACCATGCTGGTTCCACCCTTCCTGGTTATAATATTCTCTGTCTATAACAAATGAGATTATGGGTATATTTTTTCTATTGACATGTTCAAACTTCTTCCACCATCCCTGCTCTTAAGAAGTACTGAGCCTCCCTCTTTTTATCATAAAAATGTGTAATAATAACAAAATTTTGTTCACAGATGGAGGATAGGGGGGTCTCATTACGATTCAGCCTACCATGTTCATAAGGCTGTAACAAAGTGACATTCCCATTATGGCCACCACACCAGGGTTATGATCCATTGGATAGCCAAATTATCCTTGGAACAGGAGGTCTCATCACGAGCCAGCCTGATCACTTTTGCTACATCCTAGTGAATGGCAGTGTGGTTATCTGGTTACCACATCAGCACACTGATCTCTTCTGTAGGACAACATTGAAACTCTTTAGTTATAAATTGAGGATTCTGGCTCATATGGGTTAAAAAGCAACACTGCCGAGGCTATGGACGCCTGCTGGCGGCAGCGGCTTTGCTTATGGTATTGAAGTTATATCTTTTCGTCAATTATTATTATAATACCCTTTTCTTATTTTCTTTTTATCAGAAAAGTTATTTCCTTAACTTTTTCCCTATTTTGAACCTTTACGCATGAGAAATTGTTTTGTGATCAATCACATCATTTTCAGCTAGAATACCGTCAGCAAAGCATATTTTTAACATATTGTTGTCCTTTTTAATTTTGCATAAACTATCATCAATCCAAAGCATCCTATCTCTTATTCATAACTATCTTTACACACTTTTCTCTCAATATAACCATAACTTTCACCGTCCTATCATTGATAAGTGTACTCTGCTTCATTTACTGATATATTGTTCATTCCATTGCCTTGTTGTCAGCACCACCCCTTTCATATGCTTTATGGTTATGGAACCCATTTTTCCAATTGGAGGGGGGAATGGATGCATTATGGGATTGCATGCGATATGGTTACTACACTTTGCCATACCTTGTTGATTTGACAACATATTAGTATTGCATGTATACATAAGTTTTTCTAATTGACATTATGCATGCATCTTATCTATTGCTATTCAAAGTTAACACTATGGATTCAAGAACATTGTATGCAAAATAGTGCTTTGTTTACAAGAGAATAACAAGTATGGGTAGAATTCTATTCACAGCATGACCACATGATTGCCACTAACAGAAGAGGCTCGAGCACCTCGTGAACGTGAACAATTCTTCATACATTATGTGCTTACCTGGATTCCACCTTTTGCATCACCTTCAGCACCAACTTTGCCTACATAAGCTTCAACAACTGCCAATACATATATGTCATTCCACATTTTTCTTTTGGAGGTAAAACTTGAGGTCAAATAGCATAATTTTCTGATTTATTACGAATTTCGGAGAATTTCATGAAAATCCATTTTGAGCATTATTTATCATCCTTCATTTCACATCTTTACCACTTCCTTTTTTTTCAGCGGCATATCATCTCTCGGTTTGGGGGAGTGTCTCTTTCCTTCATTTCTTTTTTATGACCATGACATTCATCTCCTTTATCATCCATTTATATTCTTATTCATTCTCAACACCTCCCTTCTTCCATGTTGTTTTACACCAAGCATAGAATTCAACAACTGGTAGTAACCGCCTCTATTTGTTTTCTATCCTTGCATGAGGTCATGCTAATTTTTCAGAGAGGGGGAGGAATTGCTACGCATGATGGATGTTTTCTATTTTGTTTCTCCTTTAAGGCATACAATTTCAGTGTAGAAATTGATTTCCCTAATATTTTTAAAACTATGAACTCAATTCTTGTGATCTCTAGGAAACACAAACATACTATTAAAATATACAAACCCAGATTATTTCAAGATAAATTGGTTCATAAAATTTCGAAAATCATGCACTCTCACCTACAACCATTTTGTTTATATCTCATGATCCGTGCATCAAAACACTCTGATTTTTGGATCATAGAATCATTTATATATTTAAAATTTACTTACCACATTTCAACAAAATCTGGTTTGTAGTTTTTGGGAAAATGGTTAATGAAGGTTGCTGTCACTTATATCATATTTTGTTGCAACTTCATATGCACATAATTTGAACGTCAATGTAAAAGTTGTTATGCCTTCATTAAAGATTCCTAAAATTGAATATTCATTAATTGAGGAAGAATTCATTTGTTCTATCCATTTCATGAGCTGGGATGAACATATTTTTTGATTGCTTGGTTAACACATGGTTTTTGTCTTTGGGTAGCATGAAGACATGCAATATATTCAGTTTTCGTTGTATGAGGACATGTAACATATTGAGTGTGGGGGTGTGTTGGGCCGTGAATACAACCACTTTGTAACACTTATTCCATCCATTTTTACTCTTCTCTATTATATTATTTGTTATAATTTATCATTTAAATCCATTTTATAAATGATTTATGCTCTTATGAATGAATATTATCTATTCTCCTTTATCTCTAATAAATTGATGATTATGCATGATTTTATCAATGATAGTTCTCATAAATCAGTTGTAACATTATTCACCATTTTTAGCCTCCAAGATAATTTCTAGATTGAAGATTTGACCATTAAATCTGCCAACTCAGAAATTCGCTGGATTAAGGAGTGACAGTTTTGCGGTTGAGATTCTGAACAAATGGAGAAGAATCTGGAAAATCTGGAACATGGGTTTTGTCTAGAACGGGCCTAATTAATTCTAATAAAGAACGGTTTGCCCAAATTCGGCTTGTACAGAGAGAAACGTAGGGTTCTTTGAGCACAATTTTCTCAGATTCGTTGTTGCGACCGTCCTCCAAATCTCAGTTGCAAAGCCAAATTCATCTTGCTTTTGTTGAGAGCTGGAAGGAAATATATTTTCTTGTTGATCAAATGGTTAGAATCAATCTAATTTTGTAAAAAAAATCATGTTGTACTTATCTTTATTGTAACTTCTCTCTGATCTCTCTATTTAAATGAAAACAGAGATCAGAGATGGGGATGACTTCAGGATGATTTTTTGGGGATGAAAAATGATGAAGAATGATGGTGGATTATTCATAGGATAGGGATTGTTGCATGCTGTAATTCTCAAGCATTTGCTATTGTAATGATTCCAAAATTTGCTGATTAATTCATGATTTGGGAGTTGTTGTTCACTCTTTTCCTTCTGAAGTAACCCAGCAGCGTTTGCTGGCGACTAAGGGCCCAGCCTCTGGTGGAGTACGTTGCTGCTGCTACTGTATATTATATTCTTTCATTTTATGCGTGGTCTGCTTATCCATTTTATTTGGTAATATGGTATGTTATATTATTTTACATCACAGCTCTGTCACGTAATCTCATTTTCTGAGACATAAATATCATATCGATTTTGCAACGCATTGCTATTTCTTTAAGTGCTGATATAAATGGTTTTTACAGGATACCGTTGCTATTCAATTATGGAGTGCCTGTGTTGTAACATTTGACCATTGGTATTATTTTCATCTTATAAATTATATTTCCTTGCGATTGTTGAATCTATTGACGTTGTTGTTCCATTACAAAATACATTCGTATTCTTTATAACTAAGATTATAATTGGATTACCATATCAGATTACTATTAAGGTGTGCCGTGTGTATTTATATTTGACTTTCCAGCATTGTTTCATATTCCATCATTAATCAATGATGTTCTATTTCCTTGTGCTGTTCGGATAATTCTTAGAGTAAAGATTGCTATTAATTTGGCTTTGTTGTTGTTCATTTCCATTAATTAAAGTTTGTTGTTCAGATTCCTTTAATTCTAGTTTGTTGTTCCATTTATGGCCATTCCATTTTAGACTTGCTGTTCCATTTCCTATTTGTTTTTCTATTCTACTTTATGTCGTTCCATTTACTTGTATTTGCTGCTTTGGTGTGAGAGAAGGTCTAGGGCTGTAGTGAGCCTCAACAGTCGCTGCCTAGCTCCCAGACCTATGGTCCATGCTCTAGTTTCCTTTCCATCAGTTTCTAGAGGGATGGGTTATCGCTTCCGCACCCTTGACTGATAATTTGCCTTGTGTGATTTTATCCTTTTGAAGCAATTTAGTCATAGTTTAGCATCTGTTTACTCTTGTGTTCTCTGAACGTTGTACTACTAAACATTACTCTTGAGTAAATAACCGCCTCAGACTGAGTACACTCTTGAAATAAAAAGTTGTCCCTGGGTTGACAATTAATGTGAGGTAATTAGGAGTTAAAAAGACACCTTTTTATTGCTCCACAATATGAACTAGATTTATTGTACTATTTCTCTCTGCTGAATTATTGAAGATAAAAGAAGATTTGATCAAAGGGTTTCCCCACACATTGTGGGGTTTGTCCCTGGCTAGCCACCACATCTTGTG
>APFE030794838.1:2163-12167 GCA_000404065.3 Pinus taeda | reverse complement strand
GTATGGTTTTACTAGGAACAACCAATAGGTGTCCCAAGTTAAACTTTTAATCCCTGAGATCAATCTCCCATTCTTTTCTAGCTCTTGGTTACATGACTGCTCCAATGTCTTGGCCGATAATAGTTTACCTGGGGTACATTGAGAAATCATGTTAGATAAATAGAGAGTATTATTGATCAAGTCAATTAAATTGCTCGTAGATAACTTGCATCTGGAAACAGCTCTCTCTGCTTTCATTAATTGGGACTGCTACACTGTGAATAGGATTTCTTTATGGGATTCTAAGATTTTGGGCAAGTTTTCCACCTTTCCCTCATTAGAGTCTTGCCAAGTAAGAAAATCTGTCAAAGTTTCTTCGGCTTGCTCTAAATCCTGCTTGGCATCAACTGACTTATCTATTATAGATTTTGTTATGTCGCATAAAGGTTCAACTTGGGCGATTTCATGACATAACAATCTTATTTGTGTTATTAATGCCTTGTTAATTTGCATTGCCTCTACTCTGAACTCGGTAGGCTGGGGAAGACTCTTGAACCTTTCTATTTGAGCTGATAATTGAGCAATTTGATCATCTTTTGTCTTTACCATCTGTTCATTCATCACCTTCAACTTTGATAATGCCTCCGATAGTTCCTTCTGTCTCTGGATTGCTCCTGAATTGATCCTCTGCTTCTCTTCATGCAACTGTTTGTTTAGTTGGTTGTTTAACTATTTATATGTGGACAGTTGTTGTTGTAGCTGTTCTGACTTCTGCTGCTCTTCCGATAGCTATGCTTGTAATGAAGTGATCGCTTGATCCTTTTCCTTCAACAAATTTCTTACCTCTGATGCCTTATCCATGGTGGCTGCCGAATAGGCACCGGCATATTGTGATAACTTTGTCAGGTCATCGGAGGGGTCGAATTCTTCTCTCCATACCACATTGGTTGTTATTGTTTGTTCAGGGAACAGAGAAGGTTGATCAATCCTTCTCCTTTTCCATTGTCGCTTTATTACAGCCCTGTGTTTTGGGCTATAGAAAACATCTAGTGGAGGAATGTACTCCACCTGCAAAATAATTTGATCGGAAGGATTCTTCGGAATTATTTCTACTACTGTAGTTTGGGGTAGACCACTCGTTCCTTTCCTTGGAACCTCCTTTGATGTTGTATCTTGTGTATTGGCAGCTTTGGATGTTTCAGTGTCCTTTGAGGTTTCAAGATTGCCTATAATTGTATTAAATTGTTGCCATTCTTCAAGAAATCTTGGGTCCACTTGAGTATCAACATTCATTTCTTTACTGCTCTGCTCCTGCTGCCTTTTCTGTTCTTCTTCCCTTATTCTCTCCTATTCTTTCTTTTCTGTTTCGTCCTATTCTTTCCTCTGTGCCTCTTCCTATTCTTTCCTCTGTGCATATTCCTGTTCTAACCTCCAGAGTTCCTCCTACTCTCTTCTCTGGACTTCTTCATAGATTGCGGATGTAGCAGGAGGTTCATTAGTAAGCTGCTGCTCAGGCTCGCTTGACTGAATCATCGGGGTAGTAGCTAACAAATCTAGAGGCAGAGTTTGCAACCTCTGCTCTCTAAGTCTATTAAATTCTACTAACCCATCATCACGGTATCTCATTCTGGCTAGCTGTTGTACCTGGAAGATTGACTCGGCAGAGGAGAACAGGTCATCAAACTCATCTTCCTTGTGCTTGAATTTAGTAAGCTTGGCTTGATCTAGGGCATTATAGATAACTTTCTTCGGGTCAAAACGCCTATTAGGCAGAGTGGCGAGACTTAGGACGTTAATTTTTTCTGCCTCTTTCTCTGCATGTTTATAATCATGCAGAGTATAGACGCCACACCTAAGAGGAAAAGGAGGCCAAACTTGCTTATTTGAATTTCTGAGAGTTTTCGTGGTTGACGCAGTTGTAAGCTGATATGCTATTTCGCAAGCTAATAGCTTGTCTGGTATGTACAAGGGGAGGACATAAGGTCTGGCCTGACTGCCAAAAACTCTCACATAGGTGAATTTTTCTTCTCCAAACCAGGTTCCTAGGGCTGTCAAGTCAATCTCAGCCTGAGAGGAGATCTTAGGGGCAGGTTTATCAAAAATTACATAGTAAAGAGGTAGCATGAATCCATTGCAGACTTGGTATAAATGGTGTTTATAATGAGCTTCCCATAGTTTCTGGTGGTAGATATGAATAGGCATACGGTCCTGTGGAGTCCATCTCCACCCTAACACAGGAAACTCTGAATTGAAATAGAGGGTATCCAAAATATAGGTACTAAAATAAAATGGAGGGATGAACCTATCAGTAACACGGGATTTGTTTCTGAATTCAAGAATAGTCATAGCCAACTTATCCGATAATATAGTCCCCCAATCCATGATTTCACTATTACATGCCGCTTCCATCAAAGGAACCATTTCTATGGAAAATTTGGAAGAATCATGTAATCCCGACAATCGACACATAATTACTCCAGCATAACAATACAGAGAGCATAAGGAGTTGACATAGTACTTACCCGAAGACTCATGTTTGTGTTTCACCAGGTTCTGTCTCCATTCTCGTATAGGTGCTGACTTGGTCTCATTCTCATCTCGAAACTTCTCCAGAAATGCTTTATTGTACTTCTTCTCTAGCTTGGGCAAATGGTACATTTGTCTGAAATCGTTGGGCTGAAATGAACCAAATACTCTTCCATCAACAGTGCAGAATGTTCTGTCTGTAATTGGAATTTCCTCAATTCCCCATCTCACCACATCCGTATACGGAAGAATTTGCTCTCGAGCTGCTATCCTATGTAGGTAGGAATCAGCCAAATCTTTTAAAGTAGCATCAGATTTCCGGCTGGAACCTGCTGAAGCTTGTACCGATGTTTGCTGAGGTTCCTTGGCTTCTACCAGGTTGTAAATATTTTACCAAGTAGTGCTGCCAAGGCCGAGACATGTGGTATTAGAGATTAATCCCTTCTTGCTTGGTCCCGGATCGGTGGCATGTTGTCCTGTTACCATAGAAGCCGAAGGCGTTCCAGACTTCTTAGATTTCTTTCCCATTTGGTCTGGAATCGTTACTGTGGAAAAACTCTGTGCAAGAGAAAAATGAACGTAATGCAGAGAAAAGATGGCGAAAACCAAGTATGAGGGAATTGTGTCAATCAATGAATAATGGAAGATTTATCATAAGGCTCTCGCGGATACAATCTTTGAAAGGATTTAGGCATAACTTCTCATTAATTGGCCGTTAAAACCTGTCAATCATTTAAATTCTCATTATATCCTTTATTTGCCGAATAATGGTTTAAGCGTGGATTTGATTTTTTGGCGGTTGGACGCGAGCGAATCTCTATCGGGAAGAGAAAAGGCTTTCAATGATAATTAATATATAATATAGCGAAATCATATTGATCCTTTTCAAAAGTCGCACCTGGATTCATCGCAATCGGCAAGCGGAGGAAGCCTTGGGGCAATTTATTTAAGCATTTATGGAATCCCCGATCGCCGATAGCGATATCGCTTGACTCGCATCAGGAGTTTGAAGGAGGAGAGTTTGTTATGTTCACGTCGCATTCCCCGATTGCCGATTGCGATATCGCATCGGAGAAAAGGGGAGGGGCCTTTTATTATTTATTTTCCCGATACCCATTGGTCACTTGCTTTTATCGCATCGAGGAAAATCAATGGGTCATGGTTATGCATCCTTTGTTATTGCGATATGCGATCTTGCGATCGCTTTATCGCAATAATAAAGGATTATTCGTTTTATTTTTAAGACCGATTATTTCAAAAGGTTTCAAGATGTTTTGTTTATTTCTGAACATTTAGAAGAGTGATGGATTAATACCAATTTAATCTAAAAGGGACCCATTTCAATTTATAATCTTCTAAAGTAAGATTTTTTGAAATGGGGGGTTGTTGTATAGCACAACAGGGTCTAAGATTGACTGGTATTGCATTGCATATATTGTTAAATCTGGTACAGTAATCTTAGACTATTTCATTTCGTCCTCTTCTGTTGTTTTCGTATTCTGAAAGGATCTGCATAGGGTTCTTTTTCTTTTCCCATCTATTTAAAAATTATTGATAAAATATATCTAAACTATCTATGCTATTAGCAGGTAAAGCTCTAAACCATTTCCTAACATCACTAGCTAGAGTTTGAGCAAAATGTCTCATTTGAACATCTCCAATATCAATTTCATGTAATTCAAAGTAATCTGTCATTTTTTTTACATGATGTTGTGTTGTATAAGGTCTTATGCCATCAAATTGGACAATTTTGTTTTGGTATTCTTGTGGCATGGCACCAAGTGGGGAAGGTAACATAGGAGGACCATATATATTTGCCATGACTCTAAGTTGAGAAGGGCTAAGAAGTGGGGTAGAGGTACCAGGAGATGATACATGAGTTGATGGAGAACTGGGAGTAATAGGTGATTGATGTGTAATGATAGGCTGGTAGGGAAATGAAGGTATAAATGGAGGTGAGGAATGAACTTCAGAGGTGGAAGGGAATAATGGTGAACTAAGGGTAGTTGACATTGGTTTAGAAGGCTTAGGGATCCTAGCAATAGTAAGCGATGACTGAGGGGAATTTAGAATATACTCATCAATTGACTATTTTGCCTTTTGGACTTCAAGATCTGCAATAAACTCTGGATCTAGAACTATGTCATCAAGTGGAATTTCAGACCTGGTTCTAAATAGGGAAAGGTCAAATGACTCATCAAAGGGGAGGTCTTCTAAAAGTAGCCACTCATCAGGGCATGAATCTGCTTTGATTGAAGGTGTTGGACTTACTGAACTTTCTCGTCTTTTGGATATTCTTGAAATAGGGTTGGGATTATTCACTACTGGGGCAGTGTTTAGATCTGGATTGGTTGTAGTATAGTGAGTTCTCCTTGAAGCCAGAGTTAAAACTTTTATAGTTACTTTCTTTTTGTGAAATTTTGTAAATAACTTCTAATAACCCCTTCAAGAGGCTTGAAATAAAGATTTGAAATTTTCTCATAGGGTTATTAAGACAAAGGCTTTGATTCCCGAGTATGGTCGCCACTATGTTATCACTCAGAAGCTTTCCCTAGAAGTTATCAAAAGAAGGAATCATCCAAGGTAACCACGATCCAATATTTTAGGCTTAGGTTCTAGCCAGCCTAAGTCCAGAGAGGGCTCTCTCTTAATGATTTAGATTTATTTTTATTAGATTTTAGGCTAGTTCTTAGTGTTCATGGTGGTTTTGATTTTAGACTGAAGGTTGGGTGATCGAATTCTTGGAGTAGATGGATAGAGATAGGTCTTCAAGCCATTGGGCTATGGAGTCAATCAATCGATAACATAACTGGACTAGATCATTAAAGGGAATGTTCACAGGGCAGGCTAGAAAAGCAAAAGGAAAATCTTCAGGTCTAATGGATGAAATAATTCTAACCAAGGTGAAAGGGCAGCTAAGAATCCTTGGACTGGGATTAGAATGAATAAAAGAGGGTGATCACGAACAAAGGGCAATTAAGAATCCTTTGCTATAGACTGGGGGGGACTACGGAAGATAAGGAGCAATTAAGAATTCCCTAACTAATATAGTTGAGAAGAAAACATTCATAATGTAAAACAATCAAGACAGAGTGCATTTAAGCAATTTCTAAAATATCATTCCATGTTATACACTTAGATTTTAGAAAAACAAACAAGATTATGAAGAAACATAAGAGAAACAACAGTAAACATGAGAGAAAAATTATTTGTGTTTCGATTTACACAAGAATCTTGTAAAATATCTGATCTTTATTCCTTGATCCAACAAGCCAATCCAATCATTGATACAATAGAATTTTGATTTGAGAGAAAAATCCTATACAAAAAATAATTACAAAATATCTCATAACAATTTGAGAATTAATCTAGGGAATAAAATATCTTCATGCATGAAGATAGAGACAGATGTGAAACTACTTCTTGTTGTCCCTTTTATTATGGTGTTGTTGGTTGTTTCTGTTGAGTTTTGAGCCCTTTAAGCTGGCTAGTAGTTGTGGTATTTTTTGCATTGGAATCTTCTTTACTTTGATCCTTCACTGATACTCTTTAACTCTGTTACTCTTTAGCCCTGTTTATCTGTCTTTTACCTATTTCACCTAGCTACCTTCAAATTTACTGTGGTAAATTTTTGATGTAAAAATTTTCATAATAAATCTTTCATTTTTTCCCGCCATTCTTCCTCAAGCAATCTCACCTTTAACATTCTCTTGTAAATTGCTTTTACCTCTATGTAGTTTCCAAAATTAGGCTTGGTTAGAAACAAATGCTTCACCTCACGTCCTAAGAAAAAGAGGTTCTCTAATGTATCATACAATACTTTCGCAGTTGGCAAAGCTTTAATGCCTAAAGAGTTGGCTTGTTCCTTGGCCAATTTCCTGAGTCTATCACTATAGTCCAATTGGGTCATGAGTTTATCATTGATGACCATAGGACTGGGAAGGCCTTTGTCCCTCAGAATTTGAAATTTGGCCATAGACCTGTCGATGGCCACCTGCATGTTGTGGCACCTTTCTTCTAAGTTGAGAATAAGGTTTCTTTTGGAAAGAAGATTTTTAATCTCTAGGATGGCTTCAGTCCTATCCTCTGCACCAAGCTCATGGAGCTCATATATGTTCCTACTATTTAGGAGGTGGATGAGTCAATTTTCATCCTCAGGCTAGTCTCCTAATTCTTCCCTTACTTTCTAGATATCCTTAGTGGTTACCTTCACCAATTCAATTTGCTCAAATATAACTTGAATTGATGGCCAAATATCATTGACAAAGTCAATGATATTGGCCCAGAGCATCTCTTTAGTTTGTCCTAGTGGCTTCTACAGTGTCAAATCTTTCTCTAGGACTTTGATTTTCCCACCCATCCTTAGGGCTTTATGTGTTTCTTCTCTTTGTGAAATTGGACAAGTTAACAGTCAGTTTCAAAACTTGCCACTTTCTCCTTTAATATTTTGAGCTATGTGGCTTGGATGGACATCTCCTCCATGGCTTTCACCAATACTGTTGTTTCTCACTTGAAGTACCTATTGTCGTAGTGGATTCAATTGTAATTGGTAGTGTTGTGGCAGGTGGAGCTGTAGGTGCCAATGATGTTGCCAATGTGGAAGGAATTGTTGTTGTCACTATAGGGATGGCAGTTGTGGAAGTTGTGGCCAGGTCACTTTGCTTGGACTGAATCAAAATTTCCAACTCATTCTTTGTTTCTTTAAGTTAATCATTTAGCTTTAGGACTAGGTCCATAATCTCTTCATGTCCTTTTTGTGCTTCTAGGATTTCCATTGTTTGAGTATGATGCAGCTGAGGAATTTTGATTTGCTTCTTTAGGGTAGCAATGTCATCATTCTTATTTTTAATTAGCTACTCTATTGCTTTCACATCCTTGGGATGATGTCCCAATCCTATCACTAAGTCCTCTAAGGACTTGATTCTTATATCTTTGGCATGTGAAGAGGCTTTCTCCAACTAAAACTAAGCTGGCATATTATTTAAAGAGTTTTTCAGTTGGTGGGCCTCTATGGCTTTCCCTCTCAATGTAGAATAAATCATCTCACATGTTTTTTTATGCATCTCAATATGGTCAATGGGATGAATATCCCTTGCCAGTATTTCAAAATCCACTCTTTTGAAATTTGTTGTTGTCCTTGGCTGTGGAGTGGTCGACTTGATGAAGGCCATTTGCATATTCCCCTTTTTGACATCATAGGCTGACATGAGCCTTGTTTGATTGGTAGGGGTCATTTTCAGGTATTGTGCATAGGTTTGGGCTTTTAGCCTCTCATTTCTGGCCTTTATCTCTTTGTATCCCTCTTTGATGTCTTCGTCTTTATCTGTTGGCATTATGAAAGAGGATACCACAACACTTTGTTGTCTTTCCAACGTCTAAGTGTGTGATGTGGAACATTCTAGGATGCCTCCAGATGGAGTGGCATGCCTACTCCCATCTCTTTCTATATTGATAACCTCAGCTATCTCATATGTATATTCCTATTTAGAAACAGGATTTATTCTTTCTCTTTTAGCATGGCTTGTCTCTGCATAGTCTTGTGATGTTGTTCTTTCTGAAGGAGTGACCCCTTCCCTGTTTCTCTTGAGGATTTTCTCCTCATTTAGAGGATTTTATAAGACGGGGGGGGGGGGGGTAGTCATGGTAGCCTCTAGTCTATCTGTTTTCTCTGATTGCTCTAGTATGTCTAATTTCTCTGGTTCTTTTGATTATTCCAGTACTTCTGATTCTTCTTGTACTTCTAATTCTTTTGGTACTTCTGGTTCTTCTTGTACCTGTGATTCTTCCTAGACCTGTGATCCTCCTGGCACCTGCAGGAAATAACCTTCATCAAGCTGTTTCTCTAGATCAATTAGTGTGTTTTCGATAACAACTTCAGTACCCTGTCCTCTAAAGTATTTTCCATGCACTCCAATTGGTTGGCATAATTTTCTATTTCAGGGATTCAGTGATGAGTATAAGGAGCCATCTTGTTTTCTTGTCTTCTATTGCAGATGAAATCCAAGGGATCATATCTCTATATGAAGCTCTATTTTAGATTTAATCTTTGAAGGATTTGGTTTTCCTCCTTTCCAGCTTCTCAGTTATTACAAATGAAGGGACCTAATTGGTCTTTGATCCTGATTTGGGCCTTCTATTTGGCTCTGACAAAGTGTACCTCATCTGAATTGATTATCTACCTATAGTACTCCAGAGCAAATAACCTCATTGGGAGGTATTTGGGTAGTTTATCTGGGGCCATCTCACATCCATAAATTCTAATCTCAGTGTGGTTTTGGTACAAGTACCAATCCCCCACTTTGCATTGTTTTGAGAGTTGCAGGATCCTCCTTATATTTGAACTGATTCTTGGAGGAGGGTTGTCTATTAGCATTGTCATAATGGGATGCACAAATAGGTCTATGAAGTCTATATATGAATATGGGAAGTCATATTTATATATCAATGGAGTCCAAAAAATTGCTGACCTAGGGTGATCTTCTGTGTCAAGCTTCTAAAGAGTAAATGGGAACTTAGCAGCTTGGTAGTATAAAAAGAGGTGATACAAAATAGAGGAGTACTTGAAGACTTGCTCATTACTCATCCCAGGGAATTGGTCATGCATCCTATCGGCTATAAAATTGGCATAATAATACATAATAGTAGGAGGTTGTCCTCGAGTGACTATGGACATGAAATCTAAGATGATCTCATCTATATACTCACCGGTGGTATAACCTACGACACTGGATATCATTGCTACAATGTCTTGGCCAAATGGGGAAAATATGGTATACACATATGGAGGAGGATCCTTGGGGGTATACTTCTCTTCTACAATGTAGATTTGGATTATTTAGGCCAATCTTGTAGGGCCAAGCTTGGGAAATAAGTCCAATAGATCTCCAATGGAGAGGGGAGTCAAGTTTTGGCCAGGTTCAAGTTGCATCATCTCATTTATTGATTCAGCAGTGATGGTGAAAAGTACAGTCTGGTTACGGGACATCACTACTCTTTGGTTGGGGATTGATCCAGGTGGATATTGGTGGCCACCTGCCAAGTCCACCTGGACCCCCACCATTGT
Source organism: Pinus taeda (assembly GCA_000404065.3). Lineage (NCBI taxonomy): Eukaryota > Viridiplantae > Streptophyta > Pinopsida > Pinales > Pinaceae > Pinus > Pinus taeda. Next base: position 2,599 of record APFE030794838.1, on the reverse strand, counting down.
CTTTTTCAGCATTTTCAGTTCCTTAATTGTAGCACAACTTACTATTTTTAGCAGTTTTTCGGGTCCTGAACTTCCGGAGCCGTTTTGAGGCCCTAAACGACATTTTTTGGGGAATCCGGGGTCAACATGGGTCCATGGAATGGACCGATGTTTCCCCATCAACAATGATAGTGCTCGAATAGATATTTCTAATGAGCTATTGTACGCGTCAAACGGAGATCATATGCTAAAGTTACGACCCCAGGAAGTTGATGTACCAACTTACCCCTAAACGGGGCCCACAGTTTGGCGTTTCATCTCCTAGGGTTAGGTTTTGGAATGTTAAAGGGTTTTCATTGTTTCTCAACAATAAATAGGCCTTCGAGCCTCATTGTAACACAGTTCAGAGGCATGTAGCCATCACATCTCTTCTCAGAGATAAGCTACCATCGCCCTA
>APFE030794832.1:273348-287922 GCA_000404065.3 Pinus taeda | reverse complement strand
AGGTCTCACTGTAGCCCACAAAGATACCCTTCTCTGCGGTGGGCTCTAGTTTGGTCCTCTTCTCCTTGGGTATGTAGGAGTATGTAATGCACCCAAAGATACGAAGATGACCAATATCAGGCTTCTTCCCAGAAAAAGCCTCCGTCGGAGTCATGTGCCCCAAGGCACGATGCGGACTCCTGTTCTGCAAATAAACAGCTGTGTTGCAGGCCTCTGCCCATAAAAACAATGGCAACCCCCGATCATGTAACATGGCTTTGGCAGCCCCTTACGATGGATCTGTTCTTCCTCTCTGCAACCCCGTTCTGCTGGGGGTTGTAAGGAATAGCGAACTCCCTCCTAATGCCTGCCTCCGAACAATAGTCAACAAACTCTCCAAGGGTGTACTCTCCCCCATTGTCCGACCTAAGGGACTTGATCTTCCGACCTATCTGTGTCTCCACAAGAGCTCTAAACTCCTGAAACCGCTTGAAGACCTCACTCCTGGTCTTCAAGAAATGAATCCAGGTCCTCCTAGAGTGATCATCAATGAATAAAACATAGTACTCATATCCACTCAAGGAAACATGAGACATCCGACCGCTCACATCAGAATGAATCAAATCAAGTATCCCAGTCGCTCTGCTGTCACTGCTGGGAAAAGGGGATTTGGCAAACTTGCCCATCGCACATCCTCTGCAAGTATCAAAGTGATCAGTACTGAAATTTAGCACACCTGTAGTGATCTCCCGCAACGTCCTCAAGGCTCCATGATACATATGCCCCATCCTCCGGTGCCAAATCTCACACAGCTCAGAACTGCTAGCTCTGCTGTCGGTACTACTGTTCAATGCCAAAAGGGACTGGAATGCAAACTTGTACACCTTTGCATGGCGTACACCTATCACTCTCGCTGAATCAGCCGGAGTGCCCCTGGGATACATCAACACCTGTCCTCCCCTGAACAGTACCTCATATCCTCTGTCCTCCAAAGTTGAGACGGATATGAAGTTCTTCCTCATCCCTAGCACATAAAGAACATCCAACACCTTCAAGGGAGGTTTGGACTCCCTCTGAAATGTCAGTGTCCCCACACCGACTGCTCTAACAACTCTGTCATCACCGAGTACTACCTCCATATCAGTGCCACTCTTTGAAAACTCTGAGAAGTACTCACGGACTCCTGTCATGTGACGTGAAGCCCCACTATCTACATACCAGATACCTGAAGATGCTCCGCTAATCTAGGGAAAAGCCTGCTCCCTCTGAACCTGTGTGGTAGGTGATCCTGCACTACAGAACTCACATGCAGTGAACGCAAACTCCCGGTCAAAACGACCTGCAAAGTCCTCAACTCTGCTGAAGTTGCCACGCTCTGGTTCTTCCCCTTCTTCTTCTTCTTCTCCGGACACACCACTGCATAGTGTTCCATCTTTTGACAATTCCAACATTTCACCTTGGAATAGTCCTTCTGTGTGTTTACCTGTTTACCTTTACCTTTGCCTTTGCCCCCACCACTACTTATGGAAGCCTACTTCTTCCCTTTGCCTTTCTTGCCTCCTGCCATCAGTGTTACATCCTCATCCTGCTCAACTGGCTTGGTGCCCCAAGCTGACCTTTCTTGATCTCTGTCTGCATGCAATCATCCCAAAACCTCTCCCAAGTGGGAAGGGTCTCACGTGCACAAACCCCATCAACAAAGTTCATCCATGAACGGGGGAGGCCATTCACTGCGATCCGCACCAACTCAGTGGGTGGAATGACCTCTCCAATTGCTGTCAACTCATCTCTCACATTAGTAGTCTTTGTGAGATATCCAGTTGCACTATCATTACCCATCTTAATGGTCTTCAGCTTTTCCTTCAGGACCATTTTCCGGTTCTCATTGGTACTCTGGTAGAGATTGGACAATGTTGTCCACATCTCATGGGCATTTCTCTTTTCTCTCACTTGAGGAATGCAATGGTCTTTGACTCCGTCTAGAATCAGTCTCTTACCCTTGTTATTCTTTTTATTATATTCAGCCAACTGAGTAGCATCAGTAGGCACAACAACAGGGTTCTGTGTGGTATGCACCATGATGTCCCAGACTTCTGCCTCCTCAAAGATACTTTGCATTCTCTCCTTCCAAACGCTGTAATTTGCATGCCCATCCAACCTATCCTCCACCCTCAATCCCAATGACATCCTGCTGTCCTAAAACTGAAAAATAGCACTGCTGTAGTAAAAATAAAATTGTTGTTTGTGAAAAATCAGCTTGCTGGAATTTTCTGTGTGAAAAATCAACAGGCTGTAATTTTCCTCCTCCTTGTCCCAAACTGCACTTCAACACTCAACCTCTGATACCATGTAAAAATTTATCATTTCCCACCCCGGTTTTCAGTTTCACCTTATTTCTCCCATATAGTTAAATGCTCATTCCCATATCCATACATTCAACACTGAAAAAAATAGATTTTGCTGAAAACACAAATTCTGGAAATTTTACAGAACGCTGGAAAATGCAGAAATAAAAATCAGCAGGTACAAACAACCATTTAACACATTTGAACACAGTGATTTTTGGTCAATGTGACTCTGGAAAAACCCCCTACAACTCTTGGGGAAAACCAGTTCGAGAGCTCTTCTTTATTTCTTGAAAATGCTTTTACAATATGAGAAATATTTCAACAAAAATCAGCGAGCAAATTTTACAACTTCTCTCGTTATTCGTGCCTCACAGCCAGCTGAAAAACTTGCTACAGCAAAACAAAACAGCGATAAATGTTGTACAGCCTCCTAGAAAAGCGTGCCAAATTTCAGTGAGAAATTCTGTTGTACGGCCTGCTTGGAAACTGTTGTACAGGGTGCTGAAAATCATTGTACGGCCTGCTCCAAAAACGTTGTACGGTCTTTCTAAATTTGTGTGCCCAATATCTGCCCTTGCTGTGCTCTAACCCAGCTATACGGATTTGCTCAAATGCTGCCTTGGAATGTGTGCCAAACTGCTACCTCCTCCTCTCTGTCCAGAAATCTCCCTTGCTCTCTTGCTCTCCTTCTCTCAATTTGCTCATGAAATAATGAATGACCTTTTCCTCCTTTTCCTCATTTAATCTAACCCTAAGTGACTTTTGGGTGATCCCCAAATCCAATGGCTGAAATAGAATGAGATTTAGGGTTGAGATTAAATGCTCATTTAAATCTCACTTTCTATTTTTTAATTCACCCCACTTTAATAAAGACCCACTTAGTCATTTATTTCCAAAGTCACTTTTCCTTTCTAATTTTACATTGACTTTATTAAAGTCACTTTAAAATTAGACTTTAGTAACTTTATCACTTAAAGTCACTTTTAAATTAGATTTAACTTTATAAAAATTATAAAGTTACTTTAAGAGAAGAATAAATTCTTTTGGACACTTTTCCCTAGGCCAAAGATCAAACCCTTAGGGAACCACCTGTCCTCCGGTACCAAATTTCAACACAAAAATGTGTTAAGATCAAGACAATTGCTCATAAAATAACCATAAAGAAAATATTTTTCTCAACAATGCTAAAATGCTAATTAGATAATGATTGATAACAATAGAGCGCCAATGTGTTAATTTGATGCACAAGATAAAGAACTTAAAAACAATTAGTAAATCAATTGACTTGATTAGCAAGAATGTAAACTAAGATATGAAGCTCAGTTGCAAGTACACAATATTAGTGTGCTTATTATCACAATAGATCAACAAGAAAACCAATAGCCACTCATCCAATTATCTAATTCTCTTAGCAATGAGACAAGTAAATATATTCTTTTAGAAACAATGTCACAATGAGGCTTTTAGAGCAATTAGCCAATCTTATTATCAATTCAATTTAGCCTTTAGAGCACTTATGTTCATCAATTACATATGCCAATTATGTTCTTGAAAGAATAAAGAGCATTTCAATGTAAAGATGACAAGACACTAATGAATCTTTTAACAAAAACTTTAAGCCCAAACCACTTCAACAACTAATGCTCATGAATTAGATGAGTTCCTTGGTTATTTTTAGAGCCTTTAGTTCAATTTATGACTAGTGCATTTTGTTTTCAGAGGTCAGCAATTTTATATCAAACCTTGATATTATTAGATCAACACTTAGAAAACAATGCAAGATGTCAAAAAGAAGCTAGAAAACTGAAACAAGAGACTTTCCAATGATTGACAATTGGTTCTATAGGCTATAGTTCAGACATTAAACATCCATATCAGATTGTTAAATAGCATATATCAGACCTATATCAACTCAGAAATTCAGTAATTCACGTTGAGAAATCTAGGGGCAGCAACATTGGATGATTTCTCTTTCTTTGTTAATTGCTTGTGGTGTATTTTTACTTAACTTGATTAGCTTCTTCTTTTAATTGTTTATTATTAGTATTTTTCTTCATCAAACAACTACCAAACCATAAAGAACAATGAGACAAAGGACACAAGATATAGGCGATCACCTAAGGCCAAAACCTCTCCAACTGTGAGGAAAACCCACAAGAATTATTCTCTTCTTATAGACCTTCAATTGATGAATTCCAAGACCTAGACCCTTGACCAAGACTCCTCCAAGACCAAGCCAACCCTTGCCTTTACCTCGCCAAAACAAAGTCAACCTTGCCTTAATACTGCTGCAACTTCTTCTTTGTCCTCAACTTCAGCCCTGTAATACTAGACTACGATTTTTCGGCCTCTCTTTCTGCAATTCTCAACCTCCTGCAACTTTTTGCAACCTTTGCATGTGTGATGGGATTAGGGCAATTTTAGCCCCTTTTCTCCTTCGTTTCTCTTGAGTTGATCTCCTTGTAACTTCGACTTGCAAGATGGATTTTTTTCTTACCTTGATTCGACCTTCTTGAGGTGACTGTACTTGTGATCTGTCGCAGTAAGTTATGCATGTTACCCACCTTTTTGTGGGTAATATCCCTAGGAGAAAAAAAATCTCCAAGATGGGCCTCAGCCGGCAACCAGCAACCCTTTGCAGCGACCAACTAGCTCGTTGTGCCATTTCTCTGCCACCTAAGCCATCTATGTGGTCCCTCACCCATCTGTTATGATCGTATGTTTGAAAGTGGGCCTCCCGAACCTAAAGGTATGCCTTGTCATTTGGTAATTGAGTATTGCAGTTTGCTTATCATGGATACTTCTGGGCATGGATTATTGGGGGGATTCAGCGGAAGGAGTGGGCTAGGTATGTTCTCTTGTCCCCTAGACCTCTTTTGGATGTTAACCTTGGACCCTAGTCCCATGGGATCTCTTCTACTAACCCTTGGACTTTAGGGATAGTACTACATTGGAAACCCTAATTTTGGTTGTGTGGTCCCGCTCCCTCATCCACATATATTACTCCCCTTCCACTCATTATAACCCCAGTCATCATTTCTCCCACCTACGTCTACATTCCTCCACTGGGTCCACATAGGGTTACCTTTCTCCTTCCACTCATTATAACCCCATTCATCATCTATCCCACCTAGGTCCACATTCCTCCACTGGGTCCACATAGGGTTAGCTTTCCCCTTCCCTTTGCCCACACCTTGGGTCGGGCCTAGAATGATGCCCCGGAGGTTGATGCAGCTAAAAAGAAAAGTAAAAGCATAATTGGCCACATTCAACAAGAAAATGTACCACAAAATGCAAAAGATGATCGGGACAAACATATTTAGCACATGGGCAAAAGTTAATACATGAGCTCTACCCCATCACTCTAGTTCATATAGGCCCTAGAGGAGCCTCCTTTATCATTCAGGAACCCATTATTGTCCCAACCCTTGGTGGCCAATAAACCGCCCTATCTTAAAGGGGGTATCCATTCCTATATCTCACACATCATGCTCTTATCCCTTGAGCCCCAAGCAATCAATTAAAAAAAAAAAAATCATAAAAGGCAAAAGGTATATAAAGAAGGGTGGAATAATCAAAGTCGGGGCACCTCATGTACCACGATTGCTCCCTCCTATACGTTATATACCCAAGTGTGGGCTTCCCTTTTATTAGCTACCCTTGTACGCCAACATGTAGTCCAAGGCTGCCCCTTTTCATCCCCTACTCCATTCATCTCTTTATCACATGCCACCACCTCTTAAAGAATGTACCTTGGACATATTATCCCCTTTAGAAGTAGAAACCACCTAATAGGATACTTGGTTAACCCCATTTGGAGCTTGGAGAAATTAGTACATGCCAAAGCCCACTATGGAAGGACATGCCATTATGAAATGCCCACCTGTTGTCCATGGTTTGTAAGCTCTATTACTCAATTTCCTTGATGACTTGTTGTACTGGAAAGCTAGGGGACACATTGTATCCTATGCGAGATTGCAGGTGGTCCCCATTTTGGGTTTGGTCTCCCTATACGGGGTCCTAACCCTCCAGAGGGCTACATTGGCACATGTAGGGTGTGTGTTTAGAGCCATGGGCCTCCACAGCAGTAGACAACACTCAATGGATCCCCAGAGATGTTCAAAGATTACTCAAGATTCACCTATTGGGTGAGGAAGATGCACCTAGTTCACCTTTTCCCAATCATCCCCACAGTTGTACCATGCACTTGGCAGATGACCTAAGACTTGTATGCTAATGTGGCATCACTTACGCCATCATCTGAGCCCTTACAGATGGTCTACAAGCATCTTCGACTTACCTGGAGACCCATGAGGTCACTTGTGTGCCCTCACACCCATTGAAAGCACCACAAGTTTATTATGTGTAGAACAAGGGGCCAACCCCTTGTCCATTACTTTTGGAAGTCCTATTCATCATTATGGTACTTATGGACTTCATCAAGCATCTTAGAAGGCCCAACGGCATGTATTATTGATCATTTGACCTCTTGAGAGGCTTGTTATTTTTTTTTAAGAGCTAGTTTGGTGGGCTTGTCACCAAAAGTTAGATATTTGCACATTATTTTTATTTTAGAGACTAATGTAGGCTCATGTAGCTAAATCGAACTCATTAGGAGTGTATAAATGCAAATGACAAGGAGTTCATTTCTCATCATCATTTTGTTTGGACTTGTATCTCTTTAGATATTTTCGCCATTCCTTCTTGCTAAACGAACTTTTAGCGCATGGATGAATTTTGATGTTTGGATTATCTCTTCTTCTCTTGGAGCTTCTTACTTGGCAATTTGTCGATGGTTGGATATATTCTCTTACATGTAAGTACAAAATTTAATGTTATTCATTTGTTTACTTTGTCACATGCATTGACGATGGGATTTTCGCTATACTAGGGTTAATTGTTGCATGCATTTATTGCGAAATTGTGGAATTGTGTTTCTATATAGCATCTCTCTATGTATGGTCCATGTATGTTGAACGAATTTTCCTAGGGATAATCCTATGGTTGAATATATCTCGATAAGCCATCTCATCTTGCAAAACGAAGTATAAAATCTTTTAAGGTCACTCTCCTTTGCCCTAATATCAAGCGAAGTTGATCTTGAAGCCTCCTTAACCTAGAAACAAAGTCCATTCTCATATTCTTCTTGACTCCAATCTCCCCAAAGGATTAGGCACTGGTCTACCACAAGGTGATCACTTAAAGAACCATTTTTCTTCACCTCTCCTTCTTCAATCTAGGTATAGCCCATTAGGGCTCCTAGGGGATCATTTTCCCAACAAACTACCAATAGAAAAACTTCGATCTCTTTGCCTCTACTGCATTGATGTGTCTCCTAGGCCCCCTCCAAATTTGAGGAAATTATAACGGTGAGGTTGTGAGATATCCCAAGCCCTAGGCTCGAGATTGGTTTTTGCCCTAACTTTCGCTAGGCTAGTTCCTAATAGGGATCATTTTGCACCTTTAAGTGAAAATCATTTCTTTGATCCCCTTCTCCTCCTTGTTTAGGTCAAATTCATCATTGGTTGTTAAATTCCCTCCTCTTGACCTAGCCTGAGTCCACTTGGTCTCGTTTCGTCCCATACCTGATCAAAAATTAAATCTTCAAAAAACATTTGGGAAACCATGTTCCATAAGGATTTTTGGGATTGGGAAGCTCCTTCACAATTCACCCTCCTTAAACCTAGCCTTTAAATCCTCATCCCCTTTTCCTAGAAAGCTTTATACCTTGCTTAAGTGATCTGATAATGAGATCTAAGACAATTAATAAGGTATTATAGACTCATGTGCATGGATTTGTCTATGTTATTTTATGCAATGGTTCGATAAGATTGCGAAATACACAGACAATGAAGCAGTAAACAAAAACATAATAGACAACACATAACACAGCATATTTAATGAGGAGTTCATCCAATACTCCTGGGCTACATCTCCTGGTCTAGCCTTCAATGGTGGCCTCTCTATTATGTCTTCAAGCAGAGTTTTACAACAGTATGAGCTCAATTTGAGACTCAATACACAACAGGTATAATAGTAAGAGTTTGCTTGAACCTCTCAAGCCTTCTCTGAGTACACAGACTCTCTGAATCACTCTGTCTCTGTCTTAGCTCCATCTCGGCACTGCCTGCTCTGTCTTCTGTTTTCTATGGCTTTAAAGCCAATCCTTCGCTACCTGCTCGTTTCCTCTCCCTGGCTTTCTATCTCTCGGCCTTTGTCTGCTTGAATCCCCCTGCTCAGCGTTAGCAAGCATGGCATAACGCCTTTAGGGGAGGTGGCCACCTGTTCCGTAACAGATGAGTGCATTGGGCCCCTAAAATCCTTGAAACGGCCATTCTCTGTTTACACAGAGAAATGCGTTCGAACACAGGAAAAACCGCCAAACATTGTTCATCTGGACTTCAAAAAGTCCTTAAATTTACCCTATTCTCCTATCGGGTCCGCCTGTATGTTGTCATCACATGTCGCAATGGTCTGCCCCTTATTTTAGAAATACATTAAAACTGCACAAATAACGTAAAAATGGCTAATGGCAAATCTGAAATAGTATATAATAGCCTTAAGGAACCCTTTCGGGTATGGCTTATCGCATCGACGCTTCACACCTTGTATTTCGTTTAATAAACGAAATACACAAAATACATTAAAAATGCCTTTTCTACGAATCTCAAATCTTATGAAATAATATTTATATAATCGTCGGGTCCAGTTCATCGGATCAAATACATGTATGTGTATAGGCCCCGCTCCATAATGTTTCTCCGATTGCAATATTGCGATGCGGTTAATCGTAATCGCATATCGCTCATGCGCCGGGCCATTGCAAGCGCTCTTTGTAATCTCCAATAGCGATCCTGCAATGCAATGTGGGCCGTCGATCTGCGCGCTTGATCGACAGTCCTAGTTGACTCTGTCGGTCGCCGTTGCAAGTGATATATAGTCTGCGCCAATATCCGCTAATTGCCACAGCCGATTGCGATTCGCTGATCAGATCTGTACCATTGATCGGCCAGATCTGACGGCTACTGTGCATTCACTTGTTCAGACCTCCGATACTCTATTTTCACTGTTTTCACGTGTTTTTGGCCTCCCGGTAGTATTTTTCAGCCATTCTAAGGGTTCCTCATATGCGATTATTTTGATCTTTGGCATGATTTTAAGAGGTTTTGAAGACTTAAAGATCATTCTAAGATCCATTTGGATCACGCCTTCCCACTGAGAAAGGCTTTTGGACCACCAAAAGTTGGCTTTCAAGCATCACTCAAGTCAGGATACAGTTGCCTCACTTGCCCAATCTTTATCCATTTTGCACTATTGGGTTTTGAACCTTTGAGTCCAATTCTTAGGTACTCAACACCCCCTCTGCGCGTAGTTCCCACCTTCCTGTCCAGAACTGTATCTTCCTGTAACTCATTGAGATATTCAGGCAACAGACCATCAATAGAAGGCAATTGACTTTGCTCTTCGAGATCTTCAATTAATGAAGGTTCAAACAGTCTTAAATTTTCTGCATTTACCATTGAATAGACGTGCATGTAAGCTGGCAAACCAAGGCAGAAAGCATTCTCAACAATTTTCTCAAGTATCTTGAAAGGCCCATACCTTATTGGCTTCAGCTTTTTTCCTTCACCTTGCATTTTGTCCATGCTGATATACAGCCAAACTTGATCACCAACTTGGAAGTTGTGCTCCACCCGATGCTTATCATGCCTTGCCTTGTACTTGGCTTGGCTCTTTTCCAGTTGTTCTGCACTGCCTGGTGAATTTCTTGGATCTATTCAATGATCCTGGTTGCTTTGTCCACATCATTGTGTCTAGCAACTGCTATGTCTTTTTCAAAGACAAAATCCAAGGGAGACCTTGGTATAAAACCAAAACAAGTCTCAAAAGGAGATCTCTGTGTAGAAAAATGTTTAACATTGTTGTAAGCATGTTGCACATAACATAAATGTTCATCCCAAAGCTTGGGATGCTTGCTGCAATAACCCCTGAGCAACTGCATCACCGTCCTGTTGACTACCTCTGTTTGGCCATCTTTTTGTGGATGAAAGGTTGTGCTCTTTTTCAGTCTAGTGTCCATTAATTCCCACAGACTTGACCAAAACTTCCCAACAAATAGAGAGTCTCGATCAGATACCATGGAAGTGGGTAACCCAAAATGCACCCAGACATGCTGAAAGAACAACTTCGTTGTTTGTTCAGCTATAATTTGCTTGTTACAAGGTATTAAAATACACATTTTGCTGAACATGTCCACAATAACATATAAATAGTCATGACCTTTTCTAGATTTCGGCAATCCCCCAACAAAGTCCATGGAAACACTTTCCCAAGGACGAGAAGGAACTGGAAGTGGAGTGTACAAGCCTAGTTTTCTATTGTTGGGCTTGCTTTTAGCACACATGGTATACCCTCTTATATATCTAGAAACTGTTTCATGCATTTTTGGCCAATAGCAGAATCTTTGCAGCTGTGCAACCGTTTTGCTTACACCAAAATGACCTGATATCAAAGAAGTATGTGCTTCCCTAATTATGTTAACTCTTTCAGTTTGTGGAATGCATAGCTTTCCCAAATGATACAAGAGTTGGTCCTTAACATAGTAATCCAATTCTTCTACCTTTTTGCCATTACTTAAAGCTGCATATACATCTTTAAAGTCAATATCTTGAGCATATTGTTCAATGTAGCTTTCATGCATTACTGAGTTATGCTTAAGTATAGTAGATGCATTTATAATTGGTCTAGACAACATATCTGCAACTTTATTGTGTATGCCCTTTTTATATCTGATGACTAAATGAAACTGCTGTAGAAAACCCATCCACCTATAGTGTCTTGATCGCAGCAATTTAGTTTGTGAGTGCAAATACTGAAGTGGCAGATGATCAGTATGTATAATTGTTTCTTTGCCCATTAAGTAATGTTTCCACTTTTTCACACTCTGGACTAATGCATACAATTCTTTATCATATATAGGATAATTAAATACTGCAGAATTAAAAGTCTCAGAATGGTAGCATATGTGGGTTTACCGTGTTGCATCAACACTGCTCCCATGGCGTAGTCACTGGCATCTGTTTCAATCTGAAATGGTCTTTGAAGATCTGGCAATGCTAGTACTGGTGCTGTACTAATTTTTTCTTTCAAGGTGTCGAAGGCTTTCTGCTGTTTGCCTCCCCATTGAAACACCCTGTTCAATCCTGTTAAAGCATGTAATGGAGCTGCAATTAAGGAAAAGTTAGCAATAAACTTTCTCCAATACTGTGCTGCTCCTAGGAAGCTTCTAACTTCTGTCGCAGATTTGGGTTTAGGCCAGTTTACAATGACTTCAACCTTAGAGGGATCTATCTTCAATTCACCACCCTCTACACTATGACCCAAATAATTTAAAGATGTTTTGCCAAATTCACACTTTGATAATTTAACATAGAGATTTTCTTTTTTCAAAACATCTAGAGTCTGCTTTACATGTTTCAAATGTTCTTCCCATGTTTTACTGAAAACAAGAATGTCATCCAAATATACAATTACAAAATCATCAATAAAAGGCCTAAGTACATCATTCATAACTCGCATGAAAGTGGCAGGAGCATTAGTTAAGCCAAAAGGCATAACTAGCCATTCATATAGCCCTTGCTTTGTTTTGAAAGCAGTCTTCCATGCATCTTGCTCTGCTACTCTAACCTGATGGTAACCACTACACAAGTCCAACTTGGAAAAGTAAACAGCTTCTTTCAACTGATCCAATAGATCATCAATGTGAGGAAAAGGATAACGATTCTTGATCGTTATTTTATTCAGTGCTCGGTAATAAATGCACATCCTCCACGAACCATCTTTCTTCCTCACCAACGCGAATGGAGATCCGCATGGTGATGTGCTTGGTTTTATGAACCCTTGCTCGAGCAGCTCTTGTACCTGCTTCTTGATCTTTGCATTCTCTAAAGCAGATAACCTGTACATTCCGATGTTAGGCAATGGAGCATCTTGCTACAAATTATTATCATGTACAATTTCCCTTTTGGGTGGCAGACCTTTAGGTTCTTGAAATAGGATATCATATTTTGAAACAACTTTTTCTAAATCAGCTTGTTTAACATCACAGCCTTCAAATACATTGGTTTTATTAGGTTTCTTTTCCTTTACAACCATCAACAAAAGTTGCTTGCATGAATTTACAACTCTTTTCATCTGCCCTGAGTTTATGAGAGTATAATTATTCTTGATTTTATGAGCTCTTACAATATATTCGATTCCATCTTTAACGAGTTGATACTTATTGTCAACTCTATAGAAAATGGCTTTTCTATCATACAAATAAGGACTTCCTAGAACAATTCCACATATATCCAAGGGAATGATATCTAACTCAACCTTATCTACAAATGTTGACCCAAAAGAAAACCTAGGTTTGCATTGTCTAGTCACTTGTACTTGTTCTATCACATACCCAACCTAATGGATATGGCTTCTTGTGAGGTGTGGTTAGTAGTCCCAATATCTTTACAATTGCTTCAGAAATCAAGTTTACTTGTGAGCCACTATCAAATAAAGTATCAATCTTTTGATGCTTGGAAATAACTTTAATATGAAAAAGCTCATGTCTTTTCCTCTCATTTTCTTCACTATCAATAGTTTGTGCAGAATTACTAGTAGATGCTTCAAAATTTTTACCTTTTATACCTGTGGCTGCGATTGTTGTTTCATCACCTGAGTCTGACCCCAAATCTTTCTATATAACAGCAACAGTCTTCTTCTTCTTGCCACTGAACTTCTTGGGTTTCAGCTCCGGATGCAAAGACCAGCAATGTTCATCATCATGTCCATCCTTCTTGCAGTGAGTGCATGAAGGTTTGTCTTTCTGTACAGCGTTTGCCTTCCTCTCTTTCCATTTCTGCTTCCTCTTTCCCTTGTTCTTGCTTGCAGTGGGTTTTGATGATCCCCAATCTCTGGGTTCACATTCTTGCCTCTAGCCTCTAGATGGGTAGCCTGAACAGATACCTAATCTATGCTAGTAGGGTTAAACATTGTAGAAATTTCTCATTTCCCATCTCAGTTTTCAGCTTCACCTTATTTCTCCAAAATAGTTAAATGTCCTTTCCCATATCCATACATCAACAACTGGAAAAAAAAATTTGCTTAAAACACAAATTCTGGAAATATTCCAGAACGCTGGAAAATGCAGAAATAAATATCAGCACATACAAACAACCATTCAACACATTTAAACACAGTGATTTTTGGTCAAGGTGACCCTGGAAAAACACCCTACAACTCTTGGGAAAAACCAGTTCGAAAGCTCCTTATTTCTGCAAAATGCTTTTTACAGTGAGAAATATTCAGCAAAAAATCAGCAAGCAAACTTTTACAACTTATCTCGTTTTCCATGCCTCACAGCCAACTGGAAAAACTTGCAAACAGCAAAACAGAACAGCAATAAATGATGTACGGCCTCCTTGATTTTTGTGTCCAAATTTCAGCCTTAAATGCTATTGTAGAGACTGCCTAGAAAAGCGTGCAAGCTGCCATAAATGATGTTGTACTGTTTTCCTCAATTTCTGTGCAGAAAAACAACAGTACAACTATACGGATTTCTTCCTAGAAAAGCATGCCAAGGTACAGCCACTTGTTGTACGGCCTTCCTTGAAAAACGTGCCAGCAAACTTCAGATTTTCTGCTCTTCGATTTCTATGCTAACTTGTTGTATGGCCTCCTTGGAATCTGAACCAAAACTGTTGTACAGCCTTTCTAGAAAATCGTGCCCAATATCTGCGTTTCACTGTGTGCTAACTCAGCTGTACGGACTTGTTGAAACGCTGCCTTGGAATGTGTGCCAAGCTGCTGCCTCCTCCTCACTATCCAGAAATCTCCCTTGCTCTCTTGCTCTCCTTCTCTCAATCTGCTCATGAAAGAATAATATGACCTTTTCCTCCTTTCCCTCCTTTAATCTAACCCTAAGTGACTTTTGAGGAATCCCTAAATCCAATGGCTGAAATAGATTGAGATCTAGAGCTGAGATTAAATGCTCATTTAAATCTCAATTTCTATTTTTTTTAATTCACCCCACTTTAATAAAAACCCACTTAGTCATTTATGTCCAAAGTCACTTTTCCTTTCTAATTTTACATTGACTTTATTAAAGTCACTTTAAAATTAGACTTAGTAACTTTCTCACTTAAAGTCACTTTTAAATTAGATTTTAATTTTATAAAAATTATAAAGTCACTTTAGGAGAAAAATTAAA